>CM067305.1:56398244-56475744 GCA_034231615.1 Meghimatium bilineatum
GTATGTATTTTCTATCTATGATAGGTAGACTCAGTAGTTTAGTAATTACACTTATAAAGTTAGTACCTAAACTTAGTAAGTTAGTATCTACACTTAGTAAGTTAGTATCTACATTTAGAAAGTTAGTACCTACACTTAGTGAGTTTTTAACTACATTTAGTAAGTTAGTATATGTACTTAGTAAGTTAATATCTACACTTAGTAAGTTAGTATCTACATTCAGTAAGTCAGTATCTACACTTAGTAAGTCATTATCTACATTTAGAAAGTTAGTACCTACACTTAGTGAGTTTTTATCTACATTTAGTAAGTTAGTATATGTACTTAGTAAGTTAATATCTACACTTAGTAAGTTAGTATCTACATTCAGTAAGTCAGTATCTACACTTAGTAAGTCAGTATCTACATTTAGAAAGTTAGTACCTACACTTAGTGAGTTTTTATCTACATTTAGTAAGTTAATATCTACACTTAGTAAGTTAAAATCAAGATTTAGTAAGATAGTATCTACACTTAGTAAGTTAGTATCTACTATAAGTACACTTAGTAGGTTAGTGTGTACGATAGATACACTTAGTAAGTTATTTTAGAATATAGGTACATTTAGTAAGTTAGTTTATACACATAGAAAGGTAGTACTTACACTTAGTAAGTTAGTAACTACGCTTGGTAGGTTGGTATCTACTATAGGCGCACTTAGTAAGTTAGTATCTACACTTAGTAAGTCAGTACCTACACTTAGAAAGTTAGTACCTAGACTTAGTAAGTTATTATCTACATTTGGTAAGTTAGTATCTACACTTAGTAAGTTAGTATACATACTTAGTAAGTTAGTATCTACACTTATTAAGTTAGTATACCCACTTATTAAATTAGTATATACATTTAGTAAGTTAGTATATACGGTAAATACACTTAGTAGGTTATTATATATGATAAATACACTTAGTAGGATATTATATATGATAGGTACACTTAGTAGGTTATTATATATACTTATTAAATTAGTATCTACATTTATTAAGTTAGTATTTATGACAGCAACACTTAGTTAAATTAGTAAGCTAGTATCTACGATCGGTACACTTGGTAAGTTAGTTCTACATATATTAAGTTAGTATCTACACGTATTAAGTTAATATCTATGATAGTTACACTTAGTAAGTTAAGATCTACACGTATTAAGTTAGTATCTATAGTTATCAAGTTAGTGCATACGACAGTACAGATAGTTACACTTTTTGTACGTTAGTATCACATTTTTATTTTATGATCCAAGTGTGCACAGTAATAAATGCATTATAAAAAGAAGAGGTGAAATGTATATATAAGACTAAAAGTTGAAATGTGCCTCCTGACGTATTCTGTTATTACTTACAGACGTTTGAGAACGTCGCATCTTACTTCCTACTTTCAATATTCGTTCAACAGTCATTATGTATTAGTCGCAGTTGACATATCTCAACATGTCCGCACAATGTACACAGATATTGATTACGACATAATTGCATTGCTTATTTTGTACACACGAACATTTATATTTGCATTATTCTTGATTAGATACTGGCTTCACAGCATGTGGGACATTGCCATAAGTGCTCCGGCTTCCGTTAAAGCAGCCACCCCAGTGTATGTAGACTCAGAGTTCTGGTCAGGTGTTCAATTTTACATAGAAAGTACATGTACATAGAAAACTGAAATGTTTCGGACTTTTCGGATAAAAATAAACAATGACATGGGAAGATGTATATTAGAAGACACAGATACGGGAGATAGAAGAAGAGGTAGTTCTAAAAGGAGATAGAAAGATGATATCAACGAATATACAAAGATACCATTGGTGGAGGAAGGAAATCTTGGTATGTAAGCAGGGAAGAGTTAGAAAAACGAGCACCATTAATTTGCAGAGGGCACTTGATCGTATAGGGGAGTGGTGCAGTAATTCTGGTGATTTTGTTAATCCATTTAAAGCATCAATAACATGGTTTACCCTGAATAATCATATAGAAAACACTCCCACGCCATCGGTTAATTTGAGAGAAGATGTTCGTGAGAGAACAAGAACAATGTCTTGAACAAAAACAAGTGGTGCATTAGCTCAGACCATTACGCAGGATAACAATGGAGATTTTGGCAGTAACCAAAGCTTTGACATGGGTGTGCGCACAGACTGTCTGCGAGTATGCCTGTATACTCAGTGACCCCATGAGCATGATTGTGAAAGTTCAGGCGGGGTACGGGGTCAATATTTCCTATGTGCGTACAGTGACTTTTATTTTTGTGCAGACACATGCGGGAGTCCGGGGTAATGAGAGAGCGAATAGGTCGGCTGCCCACGCTGCTACTGCAGCTGCTGCTGAAGTGATGAATCGGGCAGACATTTTGAATGTCCCACGGGAAAATGCACGAACAAATGAATGTACAAATGACGATGATTCATGTTCCATGACTAGAAAATGGAGCTTGGTTTGAAATGTTGTGTCGCTAGAAAGGAGCGGTTTCGTGGGCAAGAAAGAATGATGGTCAATCAACGACGTACTGGGATCATCAGTCAACGTGTAATGGCGGGTACACTCAAGGAAAGAAATGAGCACCTATAGACTTGCCCGGAGAGCAATGACGATAATGCAATGACTAACTAACTAACTATCAAGCACAATGAAGTGCTTGTAGGTTATGTTGGAACAACGACTGATGTTCAAAGATCGTTATGACCACGTCATTGTAAAGGATTATAAAGGTCTAGCGGCGGTGAATGTTATGACTGAGCACAGTGTGAATAAATGCTGCTCTTTCGGCTGTATCATTGATTGGTGGTGGCGGTGGTAGAGTACGAGCTGGCGATTCTGACACAGTCAGATTTAAACAGAACAATTATATAGAATCCACAATAAGGGAATGCGAATCATGTTGGGGTGTACGAGAGGTACGTCGGCATGAACTATGCGATACTTACTTGATTGTGCAACTGCAACAAAACATAATACGAAATTGAAGAGCACAGAACTACCTATACATCGCAGCTGATAAAGAACACCCTCTTGCCATTTAAAATTCTCGAAGTGAAAGACAGTCGACATAAGAGATTACAGTCGTGGATGGGGCGAGCGGGAGATATTATACAGAGTGTGTGCAGATTGTGGGATATACTACTTTGTGCGGAATTAAGACGGGCGACCTTAGATTGTCCGACAGCCTACAAAGTAATCATCATCATCATCAGGTGTCATGCCGGTTGGCGTAGGCGGTCATGGCTCTTCACATCTCTCTGTCCACAGTGTTATGTATCAAAGTCGTTGTTGTTTTCTTTGCCGTGTCAGGTTGTTAAACTGTCTAATATTTTCTCACGTTGTCGCCCTCTGTCTCTGTTGCCTTCAATTTTGCCTGTTGTGACTATGTTCTCTAAACCTGCCTTTCTCATGAAGTGGCCAAAAAAAAGAAGATTGCCTTTTTTTATATTGTTGATTAAGTTCCGTTTCGTATATGACTCTTTCAACACCTCCATATTAGTTTTTCTTGCAGTCCATGGTATTCTCAGCATTCTTCTGTAGAACCACATCTCTGTTGCCTCTAATTTCCCACTGCCCAACTAAGTAATACTAACACGCAATAAAGAATATTGGGAATGGTGTCCGACAGTTGTGGAGTCTGCATGAGCTTCAATCTTTATTTTGTTTTTTAAAAAATACACTGGATACACGTTTGTGCTTATGTATATATGCTACTTTATAATCTCTTATATGATCGTCAATCGAATGATTTTTACATGATCGATTTCTCTAGAGATATTGACAATACTATAAACGAATTATCAATAGCCTTTGAGATGTGGGTATATAGAAGAATAGGGAGAACATCATGGAAAGAGAAGAAAACAAATAAAGAGGTGCTAAAGACACTTAATATGAAGAAAGAACTACTAAGAGAAATAAAGATCAGGCAAATAAAATACTTTGGACACATTAAGACATGACACCTATTGAAGACCTTACTTGAGGGTAAAGTCAAAGGGAAGCGAGCAAGAGGTAGGCAGAGATACAAGTGGGAGAGTAACATTACACGATGGACAGGTTACAGTCTAGCAGAGTGCACCACCAAGACAAGAAACAGGAGATGTTGGAGATACGTTGCAGCCAACCTTCGTTGCGGAGACGGCACTTGATGGTGATGATGATTTGCGGTGGAACGATTCGTCCAACCTATAAATGCAGGTTCCGGACATTCGTCCCGCACACCATAGAGCTCTCACAGATGGGCAAGTCGGTAATTGTAACATCCTCATTTGATAACGCCTCAAATAGTTGGCACAAACATAATTGAGAGATGCTGGCAGATTCATACAGTTGCAAATACAGTGTGTCTCACCTATTTCTTGTATGCCTTTAAGTAGCATACTGAGTTTGACAAGTTTTATCCTGTTATAATAGTCTTTGTGTAAAATAAGAGTGTTCTGAAGAGTTATATTAATGTTTCATTATTATATACAGCTATTCTTACAGAAATTAGATGAACCAACAGACTAAGCTGAGAGGTCACAGGGTAGCGGTACATTCCAGTGCTGTTATATGCTGGTGAACATGGAATTTGTATAGACGACATGTCATAAACCTCAATCACTTTCATACAACGTGTTTCAGTAAAGTTATGAATACATATGGCAAGATAAGTCTGTGAATATCACTGACCTTAACAGAATTGACATTCGTAGCATTGACGCTATTCTGATGCAGATATATTCATTGGTTAGGTCTTGTGGTACGTATGCAAGGTCGTTGGCAGCACAATATACTTCTAAATGGTGAGTTGCAGACGGGCATGTGTTCGCAATATGGTTAAACGAAGCAGTAGGTTGACTCGTTAAAGACCCCACTGAATGCCTCTAATATAGACTACATGAGCATAAATTTCACTAAATGTCACTACTTTGTGCACTACAGTAAAAAAACAACGTAATATCATCATGTGAATAGACGAAAAATGCTGCAACTCAGCAGATTAGAGCAGCTAGAGTGTCACGGGTAGATCAGAAAGCATCTACAATGGTCATCATATTCCCAAACTGCCCAAGTGCATTTTATGTCAGAATATGACTAATTTGTCATATATGAAATCATAGTTACGGAAATAATTCTAATTTAATTTCAAAAGTGGATGTAACAAATCACCATCATCACTTGGGATGAACTAACAACAATGCATACCTTATAATGTTATGACTGGTCACAGTGCAAAATATGAATGGGGTACCCGATGACACATCAGGTAGAATAGAAAGACGATGCAAAGCAGAACTTCGTGATGCCGGTGATGGATTCAACATTCCCTAACTTCAATCACGCAATTGCACAAATGATAATCAATGATTTGTTTGAAGCAGATGATTGCCATATATGGCTGCTGTACGTCGTAAAAATATATATCATCTGCACTATTGTGATGATGGTCATTTCATTGAAGTCTTCGCGACACTCAGAAAGAGACAAGATGAATGATTTGATATAATCCACAATGATACGTTGAGTATTACAACTGAATTCACATGAGATAACGAAGAGTAATATATGTGATATGTGATAGACTGTCAAACTAGAAAAAATGGATTTAATGTGTCCGTCACCAATAGTCTATCACTAAATCGTCCCTAACAAAGTGCAGTTGTGGATATAAATAGGAGACCCGAGTTCTTATGGATGTGCTTCGCGGGTAATGATTATGATTTATGATTGCCGAATTAGCTGTTATCTAACAATGGAACGCCACAAAAGAATCATTAACTAACTTGATAAAAAACAAATTAAATAACTAACTTATTCTATTAATTGATAATACCTGTTTATTAATAAATTTTACATAGATGACGACTAAACAAATGTAATACGGATTACTTTAGGATACATACATTTTATTCATAAACGTAGCCAATGGCATTGCTCAAATACTACATATTAGTATGATGGTTTTTTTTTATCAACACATAATACACACGGGATGACATTTGAAAAATAAAACAGAACACTGTCGCATGTGTGATAGCAATAAAAGTAGTATAAAAATGACAAAACATTTGTATAGACACAAACATATTCGTATCGGAAGAAATCAAAATACGCATACATGGGTATAAGTGTCACTAGCATCACTCAAGAACAAACAATTACGACATAACAACGAAACTCAGTTACATAATCCGTTTCTGACCTTCGACATTCATCAATGGTACGTTTTCTGCTTCTGCAAGTGATGGTGCTATCTGTCATAGATTATGGCCTCAGACTACTAACATTGTCACAGACACAAGTCGAGAGATTGAAAAAGTCCAAAATGATGCAATGCGAGCGGTACTGGGGTGTACTACAGATACACCTATCTCCGCTATGATATTTCTGCTTGATCTCACCAGCATTAACGTGCGAAAACCGGTAGCACAAGTTAGGTCGTACCTTAAAGTGACAGAATACAACCACAACCCATTACACCATAGTCTAGATGAGTCCAAAGAAAAACGAATAAAGCGTGGCAGATCATGGATGGCAGAGGCTGAAGACACACTGCCAAGAATATGTGAATTGAAAGAAATAGGAAAGGGCAGTGAATGTGTGGAGATAGACACTGAGAAGAAATCACTGACTAAAGTAATAATACAACTAGATAAAGTGTGTAGAAAATGGACGGCAGACATGGCTTATAATACAGTGCAAGAACTCGCCCAACTACACTCGAAACCACAAGACATAATTATATACACAGATGGCTCCGTTAACAGAAACACAAATAAAAGCTGTTGGGGTTTTGTTGCCTATAGAAACGGCGTGATGTTGGTTGAAAATCTTCAGCATATTCTACTGTCACATCGAGCATGAGGATGGAGATAGAGGGAGTTACAGTAGCTCTTAATTGTTTGATAAATGATACATCAACACACGCAGTAATACTCACAGACTGTCAAAGCATGTTGCGCAAGATAGAAAAGTTCATGCTAAGAAAAGAATGGTGGGACTTATTGAACAACTCAGTTGTCCAAAGCATTACATGGATATTCTGCCCTGGCCATGCTGGGGTCAGAGGAAACGATAGAGCCGACTTATTGGCAGGCAATGCGGCGATAGACGGCACATTGCAGAAAAGAGATAAAGAAGACATAATGAAGGCAGTAATACATTCATTTCAAAATGCAGATGATGTCAATGAGGTTGAGAACGTACACATACAGATAATGTTATAAATGGTTGTATCTAGAGGTGAAGGAACGGAAAGTATTTTTTTTATAGTCCCGAAAATCACACAATCAACACCTGCCCGGGACTCTGAGTCTACATAGACTGGGATGGCTGCTGGAGTGGAGGGCGGATCCCGTATGGGAATGTCCCACGTGCTGTGAAGCCAGTTTATAATCAAGAATCAAGAAGAATCAAGACTGATATATGGTATACAAATAGTTTACGAAAATCAGTTCGAACTATTTCGATATGATTGGAATGTAACTGCTGATACATATATCCATTTCGAAAAAAATAATGTATCGTCAACATTAAATATGTTGTCTCATTTAAGATAATGAGAAATCAAGCATGCCTGTATGTAATACATGTTAAGATTGTTTATGACTAAAGAAAAGTAAGGCGCGAACTTTCCTTATACCTGATTTGGAAGTGGGTGCTGGTTGTTCTATCACAGTTATGCAACATACACAAGATCGCGCTCCAGCTAGAGTGTAATAGTTCATTCCAGAAATATTAGTTATACCGTGTGTGAAAGACTGACCAAATATAGATGTATTTGGTATTGAATAACAACAGTAGATAATCTGAAACTAATCATAGAAAATACACGATACAATAAAAATATAAATCAAATTTTGAATTTTAATCTTTCACAAAACTATTGTAATCTAAACCACCATTTACACTATTTAACAAGCAATTTAACTTAACATTGTAGTACGTAAGCAGTTAAAATAGTGTATAAAAATATGATTAAATTATTGATCATGTTGTGAGCAAATATACGCTCCTTGGCAAAATGTAAAATGAATTTGCATATATATATATATATATATATATATATATATATTATATATATATATATATATACATATCTATAGATGTATATATTGTATAGATATATACATATCTATAGATATACATATTGTATATATGTATATATATATATATATATATATATATATATATATATATATATTCATGAAGTAAGATAATGAGAAGATAATATTAAGCTTACAGATCATACGATTTCATAAACTATGTATACATTTTGTATTTTTGTATATGTATGAAGCATGGACTGTAACCACACTAAGAAATAAATTAAAACGATCTGGAGGCTACAGATATGTGGTTTATGAGTTGAATGATGAAAATACCATGGACAGCTAAGAAAGATAATGCAGAGGTTCTCAATGATGTTTGCGTGATCAATAATATCAAACATTAGGGGCCGCCATTCATGGTGTCTAAGGCATGAGCTGAGAAGAACACAATTTGAACACTTAATAACCACTGGAAATATCAAACGGAGACTAAATAGGGAACGACAAAGAGAGGATTTTCTAGATGGACTAATATTATGACACGAGAGAAGTTCACGAGCCGAGCTTATTGACAACACAAGAGACAGATTCATGGAGAAACATGATCGCCTACGCCATTCGGCATGACACTTGACAGATTGAGTGATACATATTTTATTTTTTAATGTAATATAAATCAATAATGATTGTGAATAAATTGAAGATGACAGTTTATAAAAATGAAAATTTAAAATAAAGTTCTCTGTTCACATTCCCCATCTATTTTTTTATCTGCTTTGTGTTTTGTGGCTTCGCAGAGCTGAATGGCTTTCGGTTTTCGGGCTATGTCACGTTTGGTATCTTGATTTGCAATAATATTCTGTCGTGTCAGAATGTTGTTAACTCATCCAGCCCACCATCTTCTTGGTCTTCCTATGCATTTATGTTATTTCCCTTTTCATTTTGCATGTTATTACTTTTGGTCAATAAGTGGTAATTCTCATCAGATGGTCATAACATTTCATTTTCTTTTTTTTTTCCAGTATATTTCATCACTTTTTATATTGCTCACATACTACAGATAAATATATCAGATATATGAGACACACTCTCCCATGTTGATATAGTATTGAAACACAATCAAAATACACATCATCTTCTAGTTGTCTCGCCATTATTTGACAGCCCCTACGCCTTCATGATCATCTCCCTTCGTACCCCCTTTTTTTCGTCTCTGTATGTACAGTGATACGACAAACACCGTCAACAAGATAACGCACAAGATCACCCAATACGGAGTCAGTGTATTCTTTACTGAAAATAGAAAGTCCAGAAATACAATCGGCATGCATCAAATCACATGTGTGAGTGTTTATGTATACGTAATACAACGTGTGCAGATCATGGATGTAGTGTTATGTGTGTTTTTCATTGTTTTCTAGAGTTACCATTTAATGTTTACTTTTTAGTGATTAATGTTCAACTCTCTCTACATGTGGGATAGTCTAAAATCATATGGCATTATAAATACGTCTCCGTATTTTCAGACTAACGTAGTAATGTAAAAAAAAATAAATATACAAAGTATATAATATAAGATAAATATCCATGATGGATGTAACTCACACGAAGAATATGATCAAAACAAATCGTCTATGTACACGGAATTTAAAAAGACAATCTTGATTTTTAGGCCACTTCATGAGATAGACAAGTTTGGAGAACATATTCATAAAAGACAAAATTGAAGGTACCAAAGACAGAGATAAAATAGTATTGATAAAATATTAGACAGTTTGACAACCTGGCACGGCAGGGAAACAACAACGATCTTGGTACATACTACTGTGGACAGAGAGCTGTGGAGAGCCATGACCCCCTACGCCAGTCGGTATGGCATCTGATGATGGTGACACAGAATCATCAGCCCTCTAGTACAACAGTATTATATTGTGCATTTTCTTAGAAGTGACGTTCGCCAACTATATACTATTACTTTCGCCTTTGTATGATTATTCTTCCTGAACCTTTCCAACAATGAAGCAAGAGCCATAACATAATGTCTCCATGATTCTGTAACATAGCATGCGTATGAATTTTACATACTACTTTCCATCGATCATTGTACATGTATACTATTATAAAATTGTATGTAATTTGTTAAACATTTACCTGTGTGATGAATTGAATGGAGAGTGACATAATTATGAATTGAAGGAACATTGCTATATCATTAACAACGGCTCTATGTGTTGAAGATATGCAATAAATAAAACTGATGTAATGATGTTTATTATTAGTAAATAATTGGTAGCATATCTATCCTTCTCAGGAAGCAGTCAACAACCCAGCAATGTTTGGATGATTTGTATGCGATATAAATACGTTAGATAATGTGTCATTGATATCTGAACAGTCTGGATTCACAATTGCTGAGTGTTATTTGAACCCGGGAGGGACCTTGGCCGTCACCGACAAGCTCTGTACAAGCCGGCACAGAGCTGGAAATACTATTAGTACGTCAAACACATGGTCGATCCGTTTTACATTACATAAATTACATGGTTGGTCAGCTTCACTTTACATAAAACACATGGATGACCATCTTCACTTTACATATATTACATGGATGACCATCTTCACTTTACATAAATTACATGAATGACCATCTTCACTTTACATAAATTACATGGATGACCAGCTTCACTTTACATAAATTACATGAATGGCCATCTTCACTTTACATACAACACATTGTCAGTCAGCTTCACGTTACGTAAACACATGGTCGGTCAGCTTCACGTTACGTAAACACATGGTCGGTCAGCTTCACGTTACGTAAACACATGGTCGGTCAGCTTTACATTACGTAAAACACATGGTCGGTCAACTTTACATTTCATAAAACACATGGTCGGTCAGCATTTACAATGATAACATCAACTGTCAGATTACATGGTATAGTAAGAAATGAGCGCATATAATAGTATATACAACATCAAACAAGAAATACAAAACAAACTGTTGAACACAACAGTAAAAGATGTAACAATAATGGAGATATCATATACGAATTATGTTTGTCTGTATTCATGTTGATAAACCTTTCAACATGAATAGCCGATTTAGTCAGTTTCTTGTCCGTTAATTTGGAATTCTCTTTGAAAGTCTTAGTACTTAGTTATAAGGTACCCATATATATATTTATATGTATATATATACGTACACTCACTAACCTTCGCATCTATCTCCACTGTAGCCAGTTTGACATTTACTACATTTTCCAGACTCCATATCACATTTTTCATCCAGACAGTAGGAAGAACATTGCAATATACAACCGTAGCCGTGCATATTCTCTGGGCACTCTAATGTTTTCATAAATAATTAATAAATCACAATAAACACAGTACACTCTACACTTGAATGAAACAGCTTAAAGTGGGAATTATCCATTAATATAAAATATATTTATAATTATAGACGTAAGTATTATTGTTGTGTCATAAGAAATTACTATATGCGATAAGAAGAAGAGTGTAGTGACTCAAGAAAGAACAATCTGATTCACAAAGAGTTTCTCACACTATGTACAGTGAACAAATAGTAATGCAAAATGATGTAAAAAGGTTACTAAAACACTTACCTAGCCTATTAATAAAAAATATATTAAAGAAAAAAAAAACATACAATAAAACTAAACAGGACAATTCTCAACGTATCGGCTCAAATTGAACCTTTTGCAAGAGACAAACAACAGAAAACGACAAAATAAAAAAATAAATAGATGTCTATATTTCATCAAGCCCTCGTCTCCATAATAGCGCAGGGATGGCAACGCATCTAGTCAAAGTGAAAATGCGTGCATTCATTATAAACAAACCGAAAGTGGGAAATTAGAGACACTATAGAGGAGTGCAAGAATAATAAAAGAAAAAGATAAGAAAAATACCCCTTTTGTCACTCTATCAGACAGGCAGGTTTTAAGAACATAGTCACAACAGGCACGACTGAAGGGAACAGAGACAGAAGGGGACGTGAGAAAATATTCATGTGACAACCTAGCAAGGCTCGGAAACAACGATCCTGATAACAATACTGTGAACAGAGAACCATGGTCACCTACGCCAACAAGAATGGCATATGACAATGATAGATGAGTAATGATGAGGTTGTGTGGTGGTGGGGTGAGTGGGTTTGGGGAAGGAAGGATAGAAGAAGAATCAACATTTGAAAACGCATGGAATGAATGTGAAACCAAATATAGACATAAACATATATATAAAACCAAACCAAAACATACATAGAAATATAAACACACACCAAGAGTCAAGAAATAAACACATAACAAGATGGACACAGATGTGTGAAGGATACCCACACAAAATGCACAGGCATGTAAATGTATCCACACACAGGAAAGGGCTCACACCAGAATAGGTATACACATTGACACAGAATGGAGATACGTGCATTAACATAAAAAAGCGCTCACATAAATATACATAGATATATGTATACACAAATATGAACATTCATGCACATAAACACTTTCTCGTATAAATAATAACATGAACATTCATACACATAGAAACATATACATATATTAATGTAAATATAAACGTTCGTTCACATAAAGATAATGCTATAACAACTGCATATGTATACATACAAATGTGTGGCCCAAAGTAATTGTGTGGATACATAGAACCATGTAAAACGAAATGCATATACAAATAACTATATATGTGTGGGCACCCATCGAAGAGACAACTGCAATAAAAACGAGGACATCAAAATCGAAATATGTAAACGATTTAACAATAACAAAATGGCAGAGTACAAAATAGTCACATATTGACATACACAAACGAAAGAAGACATAAAGGAATGATATAGAAGAACGGCAAACACAAAAATAATAATTATTCACGAAAGTGTACAAAGACAAATAATTACAAGAATCAGTGCAATACGGGAGTAGAGGGTATAAAGAAAAGGTAGGTAACTCAAACAAAACGGTGATTAATGTTCATTCCGTTTGGTTGCAAGACTCCCATATGACAAATGAGACGATATTCCAAGGACTGACGTTGCCGGTCACCGGTATAACAACGTAACAAACCGGTTACAGAGACATCAGAGCTACCATGATGTGACGGGCTGTTAAAATGATTAGCCACTGGGGAGTCACGATGATTCGTGATATCTCTCAAATGTTCGGCGAATCTATCAGCTAAACGTCTACCAGTCTCACCAATATACTTCATATCACAACGCTTACATATGATAGAGTATATTAAGTTACGGGACACACATGAAAAAGAATCATGAATATCAAAGTGAGATTTAGGAAACTGTAAAATAGGAGTGAGAATAACAAAAGGGCAAGTCAAACAATTTCGATGACAAGGGACAGTTCCTAGTTGACCTGCAGAAGTGCGCAGACGAGAATGAACTAAGAGATCCCGAAGGTTTCTGTCCCTCCGAAAAGCGACTAGTGGAAGAGAGGGAAATGAAGGACTGGAGATGGGATCTAACTGGAGGATAGAGAAATGTCGTAATAGGATACGTAGTGCCGGCATATTATGAGGATGAAAAGTGATAGCCAGTATTGGGCGATCAGAGGTATGTTTAATAGAAGGTACGAGGGCCCCTGAGCGGGAAATAGTACGAACACGTTGTAAAGCTGATGACAGAATATCATCAGGGTATAAGCGACGGCGAAAAAAATCCAGCATCTTAAGAGATTGAACCTGAAAATCTACATCGTCTTGGCAGAGACGACGAAGACGAAGCAGCTGAGAGAAAGGGAGGGCATGCCGACAAGACCTTGGGTGAGATGATGTATAAAGAAGAAAACTATGAGAGGCCGTAGGCTTATAATGTATAGAAGTGGTAAGGGATGTGGGTCCTATGGAAACACAAATGTCAAGGAAGTTTACAGAGGTGGAGGAAATAAGAGAAGTAAATTTAATAGCTGGATGGAAACCACTCACAAAGTCAATGAAAAGGTTGAGGTTATCAAGAGAAATATCAGTAACCCCAAACCCATCGTCTATGTAGCGGTGGAATATGGAAGGGACAGGGCCCTGAAAAGTGGTAAAGATAAGATGTTCAAGGTGACCCATAAATAGGCAGGCATAACTAGGTCCCATTTTAGTACCCATCGCTACACCGCTAATTTGATCAAAAAAGTGTCCATTGAATTCAAAAGAATTCAAGGTGAGAACTAATTCTGCCAGTCGAAGAATAGCGGCAGTAGCAATAGACTTATGCGGATTGATGTTAAGAAAGAACTGTAACGCCAGAAGCCCATCATTATGAGGAATACATGTATAGAGGGAAACAACATCTAGAAGGAATATGTGATAGGTGTGAAGAGGATCGAGAGCAATAGAGGAAAAGATGGATAGAGCATGGTTAGTGTCCTTTAGGTAAGATGGAAGAGATGCGACAAGAGGTTGGAAGACACTGTCTAAGAAATCAGAAATTAATTCAGTTGGACAAGAACAGGCGGAAACAATTGGTCTACCTGGGTTAGATGGTTTATGTATTTTAGGTAGTAAATACAGAGCAGGAGAACCCAGATTGCTTTTAATAATCCGAAGTTTGAGGGCACTAACGGGGAGTTGATTGCTGTTAATAAGTTGTTTAAGAGTTTTGTCCACTGTATCATTATGTGCTAAAATTGGATCCTTGGCACATGGACGATAGAAATCCACGTCCTCTAACTGGCGCGTGGCTTCTTTGATATATAGGTCCTTCTGCCACACAACTACAGTGCCACCCTTATCAGCCGGTTTAATCACGATGTCATCACGTGAGCGAAGTTTGGAGAGCGCCCGTGACTCTGATCTAGTGAGATTAGAGCGACGTAGTTTAGGAAAACGTAACTGTTGTATAGCATGAAGGGTAAAGTCAATGTAGGCATCAAGTGTTTTGGTTTCAGGAGAAGAAGGGGGGGTCCAATCATGTTTGTGATGATGGTAAGAGGAGAAAGGGTCATCAAGTGAAACCGGTTCAGAGGACGAAGGGTGGTAATAAAAGTGTTGTTTAAGACGAAGAATACGGTAAAATCGATTGACATCACATTCCAAGGAATAGCGATCACAGCTGGGGCGGAGCGGGATGAAGGTAAGACCTTTGCTGAGAACGGATATTTCATCAGCAGATAAGGGGAGATCAGGCGGTATACAACGTACTAAAGGATGATGATTAGTTGGTAGATCTAAGGAGAGGGGTTCAGGAGTGCCGGAAGGATTAGTAGTAGGTGGAGATGTAGAAGGTGGATGAAAATTGATCGGTTGATAGGTGGGGGAATAAGATGAAGGAAATAGGGATGAGAATTTACGAGAATGGGAAGAGTTAAGAAAAGTGTATAACTGGCTATTAAGGCAATGGATGATGAAGCGTACGAGAAAGTAGACAGGGAAAACGTTTGATGTGAGAGTTAATAGGCGTAGACGGAGTGATTCTAATGATGAGGATAAATCAGAGATTAGGTCAGAGTGGCAGTTCAGTACGGCACGCATGCAAGAAAATCCATATTGTCGATCGATACGAGTAAAGCGGGAAACATATGACGGTTTGGAGTTACCTAATTGAGGACGGAAATGCGATACGAAGCCACGAGGAAGAACATTACAACTAAGACAACGCCGTAGAAAGAAAGAATGGCATGAGAAGCGGGTCTTCTTGAATGTGTCCAACGCAAAGGCGATGGCGATGTCGGAGATATCAGGAGGTAGACAACTAGAGAAAGTTTTGTGAATAGAAGAATGGATCATTCGAAGAAAACGCTTAGAGGATGGCATGATGATTAACAAGCGTGATGAAGTGATATAATAAAAAAACCTATGCTAAGTGAAAATGAGAAACAAAAACAAGTAGACAATGAAAACCATGTAAAGTAGCGGCTGGAAGACAAATATAAATAACCAAATGGCCAGAGGGTGTCCGACAAAGTGGATGGTGCCGCAGTAACCTAATGAACAAATTGTAATGCAAAATGATGTAAAAAGGTTACTAAAACACTTACCTAGCCTATTAATAAAAAATATATTAAAGAAAAAAAAACATACAATAAAACTAAACAGGACAATTCTCAACGTATCGGCTCAAATTGAACCTTTTTCAAGAGGCAAACAACAGAAAACGACAAAATAAAAAAATAAATAGATGTCTATATTTCATCAAGCCCTCGTCTCCATAATAGCGCAGGGATGGCAACGCATCTAGTCAAAGTGAAAATGCGTGCATTCATTATAAACAAACCGAAAGTGGGAAATTAGAGACACTATAGAGGAGTGCAAGAATAATAAAAGAAAAAGATAAGAAAAATACCCCTTTTGTCACTCTATCAGACAGGCAGGTTTTAAGAACATAGTCACAACAGGCACGACTGAAGGGAACAGAGACAGAAGGGGACGTGAGAAAATATTCATGTGACAACCTAGCAAGGCTCGGAAACAACGATCCTGATAACAATACTGTGAACAGAGAACCATGGTCACCTACGCCAACAAGAATGGCATATGACAATGATAGATGAGTAATGATGAGGTTGTGTGGTGGTGGGGTGAGTGGGTTTGGGGAAGGAAGGATAGAAGAAGAATCAACATTTGAAAACGCATGGAATGAATGTGAAACCAAATATAGACATAAACATATATATAAAACCAAACCAAAACATACATAGAAATATAAACACACACCAAGAGTCAAGAAATAAACACATAACAAGATGGACACAGATGTGTGAAGGATACCCACACAAAATGCACAGGCATGTAAATGTATCCACACACAGGAAAGGGCTCACACCAGAATAGGTATACACATTGACACAGAATGGAGATACGTGCATTAACATAAAAAAGCGCTCACATAAATATACATAGATATATGTATACACAAATATGAACATTCATGCACATAAACACTTTCTCGTATAAATAATAACATGAACATTCATACACATAGAAACATATACATATATTAATGTAAATATAAACGTTCGTTCACATAAAGATAATGCTATAACAACTGCATATGTATACATACAAATGTGTGGCCCAAAGTAATTGTGTGGATACATAGAACCATGTAAAACGAAATGCATATACAAATAACTATATATGTGTGGGCACCCATCGAAGAGACAACTGCAATAAAAACGAGGACATCAAAATCGAAATATGTAAACGATTTAACAATAACAAAATGGCAGAGTACAAAATAGTCACATATTGACATACACAAACGAAAGAAGACATAAAGGAATGATATAGAAGAACGGCAAACACAAAAATAATAATTATTCACGAAAGTGTACAAAGACAAATAATTACAAGAATCAGTGCAATACGGGAGTAGAGGGTATAAAGAAAAGGTAGGTAACTCAAACAAAACGGTGATTAATGTTCATTCCGTTTGGTTGCAAGACTCCCATATGACAAATGAGACGATATTCCAAGGACTGACGTTGCCGGTCACCGGTATAACAACGTAACAAACCGGTTACAGAGACATCAGAGCTACCATGATGTGACGGGCTGTTAAAATGATTAGCCACTGGGGAGTCACGATGATTCGTGATATCTCTCAAATGTTCGGCGAATCTATCAGCTAAACGTCTACCAGTCTCACCAATATACTTCATATCACAACGCTTACATATGATAGAGTATATTAAGTTACGGGACACACATGAAAAAGAATCATGAATATCAAAGTGAGATTTAGGAAACTGTAAAATAGGAGTGAGAATAACAAAAGGGCAAGTCAAACAATTTCGATGACAAGGGACAGTTCCTAGTTGACCTGCAGAAGTGCGCAGACGAGAATGAACTAAGAGATCCCGAAGGTTTCTGTCCCTCCGAAAAGCGACTAGTGGAAGAGAGGGAAATGCAGGACTGGAGATGGGATCTAACTGGAGGATAGAGAAATGTCGTAATAGGATACGTAGTGCCGGCATATTATGAGGATGAAAAGTGATAGCCAGTATTGGGCGATCAGAGGTATGTTTAATAGAAGGTACGAGGGCCCCTGAGCGGGAAATAGTACGAACACGTTGTAAAGCTGATGACAGAATATCATCAGGGTATAAGCGACGGCGAAAAAAATCCAGCATCTTAAGAGATTGAACCTGAAAATCTACATCGTCTTGGCAGAGACGACGAAGACGAAGCAGCTGAGAGAAAGGGAGGGCATGCCGACAAGACCTTGGGTGAGATGATGTATAAAGAAGAAAACTATGAGAGGCCGTAGGCTTATAATGTATAGAAGTGGTAAGGGATGTGGGTCCTATGGAAACACAAATGTCAAGGAAGTTTACAGAGATGGAGGAAAGAAGAGAAGTAAATTTAATAGCTGGATGGAAACCACTCACAAAGTCAATGAAAAGGTTGAGGTTATCAAGAGAAATATCAGTAACCCCAAACCCATCGTCTATGTAGCGGTGGAATATGGAAGGGACAGGGCCCTGAAAAGTGGTAAAGATAAGATGTTCAAGGTGACCCATAAATAGGCAGGCATAACTAGGTCCCATTTTAGTACCCATCGCTACACCGCTAATTTGATCAAAAAAGTGTCCATTGAATTCAAAAGAATTCAAGGTGAGAACTAATTCTGCCAGTCGAAGAATAGCGGCAGTAGCAATAGACTTATGCGGATTGATGTTAAGAAAGAACTGTAACGCCAGAAGCCCATCATTATGAGGAATACATGTATAGAGGGAAACAACATCTAGAAGGAATATGTGATAGGTGTGAAGAGGATCGAGAGCAATAGAGGAAAAGATGGATAGAGCATGGTTAGTGTCCTTTAGGTAAGATGGAAGAGATGCGACAAGAGGTTGGAAGACACTGTCTAAGAAATCAGAAATTAATTCAGTTGGACAAGAACAGGCGGAAACAATTGGTCTACCTGGGTTAGATGGTTTATGTATTTTAGGTAGTAAATACAGAGCAGGAGAACCCAGATTGCTTTTAATAATCCGAAGTTTGAGGGCACTAACGGGGAGTTGATTGCTGTTAATAAGTTGTTTAAGAGTTTTGTCCACTGTATCATTATGTGCTAAAATTGGATCCTTGGCACATGGACGATAGAAATCCACGTCCTCTAACTGGCGCGTGGCTTCTTTGATATATAGGTCCTTCTGCCACACAACTACAGTGCCACCCTTATCAGCCGGTTTAATCACGATGTCATCACGTGAGCGAAGTTTGGAGAGCGCCCGTGACTCTGATCTAGTGAGATTAGAGCGACGTAGTTTAGGAAAACGTAACTGTTGTATAGCATGAAGGGTAAAGTCAATGTAGGCATCAAGTGTTTTGGTTTCAGGAGAAGAAGGGGGGGGGTCCAATCATGTTTGTGATGATGGTAAGAGGAGAAAGGGTCATCAAGTGAAACCGGTTCAGAGGACGAAGGGTGGTAATAAAAGTGTTGTTTAAGACGAAGAATACGGTAAAATCGATTGACATCACATTCCAAGGAATAGCGATCACAGCTGGGGCGGAGCGGGATGAAGGTAAGACCTTTGCTGAGAACGGATATTTCATCAGCAGATAAGGGGAGATCAGGCGGTATACAACGTACTAAAGGATGATGATTAGTTGGTAGATCTAAGGAGAGGGGTTCAGGAGTGCCGGAAGGATTAGTAGTAGGTGGAGATGTAGAAGGTGGATGAAAATTGATCGGTTGATAGGTGGGGGAATAAGATGAAGGAAATAGGGATGAGAATTTACGAGAATGGGAAGAGTTAAGAAAAGTGTATAACTGGCTATTAAGGCAATGGATGATGAAGCGTACGAGAAAGTAGACAGGGAAAACGTTTGATGTGAGAGTTAATAGGCGTAGACGGAGTGATTCTAATGATGAGGATAAATCAGAGATTAGGTCAGAGTGGCAGTTCAGTACGGCACGCATGCAAGAAAATCCATATTGTCGATCGATACGAGTAAAGCGGGAAACATATGACGGTTTGGAGTTACCTAATTGAGGACGGAAATGCGATACGAAGCCACGAGGAAGAACATTACAACTAAGACAACGCCGTAGAAAGAAAGAATGGCATGAGAAGCGGGTCTTCTTGAATGTGTCCAACGCAAAGGCGATGGCGATGTCGGAGATATCAGGAGGTAGACAACTAGAGAAAGTTTTGTGAATAGAAGAATGGATCATTCGAAGAAAACGCTTAGAGGATGGCATGATGATTAACAAGCGTGATGAAGTGATATAATAAAAAAACCTATGCTAAGTGAAAATGAGAAACAAAAACAAGTAGACAACGAAAACCATGTAAAGTAGCGGCTGGAAGACAAATATAAATAACCAAATGGCCAGAGGGTGTCCGACAAAGTGGATGGTGCCGCAACATGTGTTGGATGTACAGTGAACACATGCGCATGTGCACAATGGTGTGCTGTTATTTGCCGTTTTATACTTACAAACCTTGCACTTACTGCAATCACTTTGATGATGATGAAAGTAGAAGCAATATTTATAAATATTTTTCTCACATGTAATATTCAAGACGGTCAAAAATATAAGACATAGTGCCTATGGAAGTAGTATCCTTGAAGAAATGACAATTTGTCTATTACTTTGATTTTAATTGGCTGTCGACATAAAATATAATCACATTGACCAATGGATCTCGCATGGTTATTGACACGGGTGGTTTTTGGCAGCTTTCTACCTTTTAACCAATACATCTTATATTGTCAATATTCACGCTAAACTAATCATTGTCTAAACATTATCACACCCATTGTTTATTGATGCCGTTTGATTACTACCAACACACAAAATTAGTAATTTCTATGTGATCTGGTGAACATTAAAGCGTTTATTTCCTGAAACCCCACAAGTTATGTCAATATGCCCATTTTCTTAGGTTAGTTATTCACTCATATGTGTGTGTGTGTGTGCCAGAAATATGTGGATATATGTGTGGCACAGTAATATTAGCGTGCGTATGTGTCATGTGACGCATTTTCTCCAGAACGTTGTCTTCCCAATCAATGTCCTCTCTTTCAGGACTTGATTATGTTTAGGTTTGGACCAAATTAATTTTATAAAATTTCCTTATATGTGTTTTTTATTGTATCACTTGACATACTAATATTGATAAATAGTGTATGTGTAATATACCATTGGAAAGGGGAATGGATACAGAATATGAATATATAAGTACATTGATGGTATGTGATTACTTCACAAGGTTAGAGTTAGCCTTGTGAAGTAATCAAATATCAAATCAAAGCCAGTATACTGGTGATTGGTCCTGTAGACCCATAGTATAAAGCCAGTATACTGGCGATTGGTCCGGAAAGAGTTAACCTTTGTCTTGGGCCAAGAGTCTTTCATTTTCCAACAACGTATTTATTTTATCGGCAATGCTATCAATCCATCGTTTTCTTGGCTTGACTTCTTTCTTCTCCCAGGTGTAAGGCATATGCGTGCATGCCACTAATATGTCAGTATATGTCAGTCAGTCAGTCAGTTCCTCTTTTGCCAAGTTTGGCACATTGGGCGAATGTCATAGTTCTCCATGCATTCTGGTCAGTTGCTAGGGATTGCAGGTCTTGTGCATTTATGCCTGTTGATTTTAAATATATACTAAAATCAGTATATGTGCGGGACATTAATATGATCATATGCGTGTAGGCACGTAATACATCAACGTATGTGATGGCCAGTAATATTCACATATGCGTACAGGCAAATACTACGTCAATATACATGCGAGCCAGAAATATGACCAGATGCGTGCATGCCAGAAATAGGTAAAAAATATGTGTGGGTGACTAATAAGTCATAGTTGTGTTGGACAATAATGCCCTCGCTGGGTATGCAGATATGTACTATGCTCATTGCTGTGAGGGACAGTAACCACAATCGCGTGTGTATAGGTCAGTAATACGGTTATATTTTTCTGCGCTATGCCCAGTAATACTCCCATATGTGTCTGACCATATATGTCGTTGTATTTCCGAATATATATAGAGATCAAATAATAGTAAGGTCTACCACATATTATGCATCTAGTGAGAATCTAATTCATAATTATATCTGTAATTTTATCTACTACATCATATCATTTCCACATTACTGAATACTCAAGCGTGGAAACAGTGGAGAGAATCAAAAGGTTTTCTATTTTAATTTGTAAAATACGTCATCATTGCAAGAAAGCAATGGGCAATTTATCTGTGCTAGACAACTGATCAGATTACATTTCAATGACATAGATTCTAACTGTGATATGTGTCTTGAAAACACTAGCATCAGAACGAACGTTAGAAAATATTAATCTGAAGTTAAAAGGAAACCTTCATTCTTGAGTAATTAAATTAAATTACACGTGAGAGTGTTTGTGTCACGCAAGCATGATTAACATTAATGACTGATGTTAATCAAGTCTGAGCAACACAATAACACAGCATGTTGCATTCTGTTACATTGTGCGCCGGTATTTAGTGAAGCATTTGTCCCGTAAACGTATGTTGGGGGGGGGGGACAAACAAGCGGATACGTTAGCTAGCCTGGACACCATAACATTTGGTTAACCTATGAATCCAGCAGACACACTCGGTGGCTCTTAATAAATCCATGCTATCATTGAACTTTGATATACTAAATCATGGGTCAATATCGGGAAAGCGTTAATTGGAAATGGAGCGTAAAATAAGCGTAGCTGGTAGATAACACATAAGAAAGTTCTAAAATATTAAAAACTAAAACAAACATAGAACCGGAACTATCAGCCGTTGTACCCTAAAATATAATAAAGCGGAAATCTGAAAACATATGAACATGATAGTTGTGGGAAGAGGCTAATCAGACTTTCTTATATCTTTGAAAGATTTGCGTGAAGTGATTGATGCTACACAATTTATGGCATTCACTACTGCTTATTCCCAACGCTTATTGGGTAACTCTGCTCATATACAATTAATCCTACACCAGCTGAAACTTGTGGATAAGGAAACAATCTTCTCGAATTCTGGAATAACTTCTTTCGTATATCCACATTCGCCCTTGTGTTGCCGGGGCCCGAAATTGGAGCAAAGAATAGCAACACTGTTTACCTTCCATGCATGTCGTACACTGCGATTAAGGAGGTTACGGGATGGAGTTGGCTGTCCCATTCCATATAGGGTCAGTGACCCATAGCCATGCTGAAGTTGGATGTGTCAGGCCGAAAGGTGCAGATATCGCAGCAATGCTGTAAACCATGACAAAACGCCTTCCGTTTCCTGTTAATCTGTAGAAGTTTGAGAACGAACGCAGAAGAAGAAGTACACCCACATTGATTATTAATCAATCATTACACAACAAATACTATCATACTATCGCAAGTGATATACGGGATAGTTGAAATACACTACTTTTAATGACGTTGAATTTAGCCACAGCGAACACTACAAAAGGCTATACAACTAAACGTAAATATCCGCTCATTGTAGCCATTTTTGCCTATGTGCAGAATCACAAAACATCATTACCATATTGTTTATCCATGTTCAGAAACACAAACCATCACTACCATAATTTTTGCAAACGTACAGACACACAAAACACTGCTACCATATTTTGTGCATATGCACAGAAAAGCATTACTACAATATTGTTGGCCTATTTGCAGAAACACGAACCATCACTACCATATTTCGCATCAATTTGAGAGACTTCTCAAGTGTCGTCAATGAAACAAGCAGTGTGGTATCTCGTATTGATACGGATGTCACGTGCGCGTTCTTGTCGATAAAGGCCTCCGATTCGCGGAAGTTTACAAGTTCGTGATTTCTTTTCTATAACCACCTTTGAGTTATCATATATATGATGTTTCAAATTTATTGCAAAGTAACTTTATAGACACCATGCACATGCGGTGTGTCCCTTAATTAGTTCTGCAAGAATTCCATCATATTTTATAAAATATTTACTTGTGCTTGATTTTGCTGGATATAGCAAAGCAAATAGAGCGTGTTCTAATTCGAAAAAAAACACATTAAAGACTATGCTATTTAAATTACATACACACAATAAAACTCACCGTCACACTTGTCACCAATGAAGTGATATGTACAGTTAGCACACGTTCCGTTCACTTTGTCACATGAACCATTTAAACAGTTGGTAGGGCACGTCAGGTTACACAATGAACCGTAATAATAGTTAGGGCACTCAATGGGTTCTGCTACTACAGACACACAATAAATTACACAAACAAACAATCAGATACACAGATAAAATGCGTGTTGTTTTCATCTAATGATACATTTCTTGATGGTGCATAATCGGCAAAAAATTTTTCCATCATGCTTTAAGCGTCTAATTGTAATTCGATAAAAGTTGACAGTCCTCTAATTATTTCTTCACATCATATTAATCATGATTCTCAGCACTTTTGGTAAATCAGACACGTTTCGTTAGACATACTATTAGTCATGCATCTTAGACACACTCTGAGTCATACAACTTAGACACACTCTGAGTCATACAACGTATACACACTCTGAGTCATACAACTTAGACACACTCTGAGTCATACAACTTAGACACACTCTGAGTCATACAACTTAGACACACTCTGAGTCATACAGCTTAGATATATTCTTAGTCATACAGCTTAACCTACTCTTAGTCATTCAGATTGACATACTCTTAGTCATACATATTATACTTACTCTTAGTCATACAACTTAGACAAAATCTGAGTCATACAGCTTAGACATGGGCTTAGTCATACAGCTTAGACATACTCTTAGTCATATAGCTTAGCCATACTCTTAGTCATACAGCTTAGACATACTCTTAGTGATACAGCTTAGACATACTCTTATTCATACAGCTTGGACATACTCTTAGTGATACAGCTTAGCCATAATCTCAGTCATAAATGTCAGACATACACTTATTCATACAGCTTAGACAAAATGTGAGTCATATAGCTTAGACATGCGCTTAGCCATACAGCTTAGACATTCTCTTAGCCATAGAGCTCAGCCTACTCTTAGTGATACAACTTTGACATACTCGTAGAGATACAATGTTGATATACTTTTAGCCATACATCTTAGATGTACTCTCTAATGTTATATAAATAATGGCTACATGGGGTATACCCAAGAAATCCTCAAGAGTACGAATGGGAACAGATAGCGCCGTTTGGTACGTGATGTGTCATAATGTGATCTTCATGAAGACTTTCGGTCAAAGCGTCAACTTTTATATTTAGTAAAGTGTTTTGAGTGATTAGCAAAACTTCATCACTTCTCCCCACGTTCTCCAGCTGTTTTATACATGTGCTACAGTTGGTACCTAGTTTTATACATGTGCTACATTTGGTACCTAGTTTTATACATGTGCTACATTTGGTACCTAGTTTTATACATGTGCTACATTTGGTACCTAGTTTTATACATGTGCTACATTTGGTACCTAGTTTTATACATGTGCTACAGTTGGTACCTAGTTTTATACATGTGCTACAGTTGGTACCTAGTTTTATACATGTGCTACAGTTGGTACCTAGTTTTATACATGTGCTACAGCTGGTACCTAGTTTTATACATGTGCTACAGTTGTTACCTAGTTTTATACATGTGCTACAGTTGGTACCTAGTTTTATACATGTGCTACAGTTGGTACCTAGTTTTATACATGTGCTACATTTGGTACCTAGTTTTATACATGTGCTACAGTTGGTACCTAGTTTTATACATGTGCTACAGTTGGTACCTAGTTTTATACATGTGCTACAGTTGGTACCTAGTTTTATACATGCGCTACAGTTGGTACCTAGTTTTATACATGTGCTACAGTTGGTACCTAGTTTTATACATGTGCTACAGTTGATACCTAGTTTTATACATGTGCTACATTTGGTACCTAGTTTTATACATGTGCTACAGTTGGTACCTAGTTTTATACATGTGCTACAGTTGGTACCTAGTTTTATACATGTGCTACATTTGGTACCTAGTTTTATACATGTGCTACATTTGGTACCTAGTTTTATACATGTGCTACAGTTGGTACCTAGTTTTATACATGTGCTACATTTGGTACCTAGTTTTATTAATGTGCTACAGTTGGTACCTAGTTTTATACATGTGCTACAGTTGGTACCTAGATGTATACATGTGCTACAGTGGTGATCTAGTTTTATACATGTGCTACAGTTGGTACCTAGTGTTATACATGCGCTACAGTTGGTACCTAGATTTATACATGTGCTACAGTTGGTACCTAGTTTTATATATTTGCTACAGTTGGTACCTAGATGTATGCATGTGCTACAGTTGTGATCTAGTTTTATACAGGTGCTACAGTTGGTACCTAGTGTTATACATGTGCTACAGTTGGTACCTAGTTTTATACATGTGCTACAGTTGGTACCTAGTTTTATACATGTGCTACAGTTGGTACCTAGTTTTATATATGTGCTACAGTTGGTACCTAGATGTATGCATGTGCTACAGTTGTGATCTAGTTTTATACATGTGCTACAGTTGGTACCTAGTTTTATACATGTGCTACAGTTGGTACCTAGATGTATACATGTGCTACAGTTGTGATCTAGTTTTATACAGGTGCTACAGTTGGTACCTAGTGTTATACATGTGCTACAGTTGGTACCTAGTTTTATACATGTGCTACTGTTGAGATCTAGTTTTATACATGTGCTACTGTTGAGATCTAGTTTTATACATGTGATACTGTTGGTACCTAGTTTTAAACATGTGCTACAGTTGGTACCTAGTTTTATACATGTGCTACAGTTGGTACCTAGTTTTATACATGTGCTACAGTTGTGATCTAGTTTTATACATTTGCTACAGTTGGTACCTAGTTTTATACATGTGCTACAGTTGGTACCTAGTTTTATACATGTGCTACAGTTGGTACCTAGTTTTATACATGTGCTACAGTTGGTACCTAGTTTTATACATGTGCTACAGGTGGCACCTAGTTTTATACATGTGCTACAGTTGGTAACTAGTTTTATACATGTGCTACAGCTGGTACCTAGTTTTATACATGTGCTACTGTTGGGATCTAGTTTTATAAATGTGCTACAGTTGTGATCTAGTTTTATACATGTGCTACAGTTGGTACCTAGTTTTATACATGTGCTACAGTTGGTACCTAGTTTTATACATGTGCTACAGTTGGTACCTAGTTTTATATATGTGCTACAGTTGGTACCTAGTTTTATACATGTGCTACAGTTGGTACCTAGTTTTATATATGTGCTACAGTTGGTACCTAGTTTTATATATGTGCTACAGTTGGTACCTAGTTTTATACATGTGCTACAGTTGGTACCTAGTTTTATATATGTGCTACAGTTGGTACCTAGTTTTATATATGTGCTACAGATGGTACCTAGTTTTATACATGTGCTACAGCTGGTACCTAGTTTTATACATGTGCTACTGTTGGGATCTAGTTTTATAAATGTGCTACAGTTGTGATCTAGTTTTATACATGTGCTACAGTTGGTACCTAGTTTTATACATGTGCTACAGTTGGTACCTAGTTTTATACATGTGCTACAGTTGGTACCTAGTTTTATATATGTGCTACAGTTGGTACCTAGTTTTATACATGTGCTACAGTTGGTACCTAGTTTTATATATGTGCTACAGTTGGTACCTAGTTTTATATATGTGCTACAGTTGGTACCTAGTTTTATACATGTGCTACAGTTGGTACCTAGTTTTATATATGTGCTACAGTTGGTACCTAGTTTTATATATGTGCTACAGTTGTTACCTAGTTTTATACATGTGCTACAGTTGGTACCTAGTTTTATACATGTGCTACATTTGGTACCTAGTTTTATACATATGCTACAGTTAGAACCTAGTATCATCAGCATTTAATCCAACCGTCAATCCAATCTTCCCATGTTCGTATATTGTATGACCTTATTCATTTTGAAAGACGGTCTAATGGGACTATATACAGGTGGATTCAATAAGGCAAAAACGTGGCTTTTCGGAGATAATTATGGAAAGACTTGAATGCGTTTGTCGTTTCAAAGAATAGGATGGGAAAATACTATAGTAAATTGCAAGGTGCGTCTTAATCTTCCTTCTTACACTATGCTCATATTTTAATCCTCACATGTCTATGCATCAATTGCGAAGGAATGCTCTACATGTGACACGATCGCTTGACATATTTTCCTTTCTACAGGAAACAATGACAAATTATTTACTAATTGTTGCATACATTTTTGTATCGCAACTATGTCGAAGACGGATTTGTTGGGCCATTGGCGAAAATAAACGATAGTATTTCCCTTCTCTGGACTTCATTCTGTTACAAATCTAGTATGACTATTGTTCTTCTACAAAGTATATCCAGCGGAAGTTTGAGAATGAACGCTGAAGAAGAAGAAGACGTATCGTAACGGTGGTCTGTATCATCTTCTAGCACCTTGTGAGAGTTCATCGTACATTATTTGTCCTGGGACATTAATATAATATACGTCATTATGGATTCTCTGTACGTGTACGTTCTCAGCCGCATTGTCATCATCTTCATCTTGAAATAAATTTATTAAGCATTGATCAAGTATGCTTTATCTCTTTTCATCAATGTACCGTCTATAGACGGCATGTTTGCATCAATTTCACAGGTCACTGCTAGTATTGATAATATGCCACTAATGAAACGGAGAGCCTGGTTATGTATAATCTGTCCAAGTGTGTGCAGGAGATTTTTGAAGATGTAGTCTGTCAGGGAAGATTAGAGTCTAAATTGTATCAGAAGTAGTATATGTATTCATGTCTAAGTGTTGTCTTGTAGCTCCCCAGGATGTTCTTTCATGTCGGTTTAGCAATTCAAACCTTCTAGACCCTTATTTCTGTGATATTATTCATAAAGTTGTTGAAGGTTAGCCCCATGTACAGCTGACCACCTATGTATGTTGGGTTTTCTTTACAATTTGTTTGATCTCCTTCAACTGGTATATTTAATGTCTTTTATTTATTTTTTTTTGGTTGATAAGTGTAAACATGGTATATGTTGCGGTGTGCTGATATTGTAAAGTGGATTTTTCTAGGTTTCTCAGCAGCCAAGTGTATTTGTGCTCAACGTGTCATATAATAAAATCGTCTGCAAATACGTCTTTGAAGGAGTTAAGCAAGTCCTAGGGGATCATTTATGAAGATTAAGAATAAGATGCAGCTGGAGGCTGGTCCGTTGGTTAGCCCTCACTCAAGCGTGCGTTTGGTTGATAGTGTGTTGTTTACTGCAGTTTTTTATGGTTCTGAATCAAATGAATCCACGAACTTATGAACCGATATGTAGTGAGGATGATATATTGTTAGAGAACTAATAAGAAATGAACACCCGCACCCCCCTCCCTCTGTATTCGGAGTGTTACATATGATTTCAGTGTGTCATTTCTTGAACTGTAGACAGCTTCAGAGATACTAGTTTGCATCTAGTACGTAAGTGGCCAGAGCAAATATCATACATGATTTGCTACTTCATTTCCTACTAGATCGCTAAAACGCAGATTATAAAACACGGTTATATCGGGACGACAAATTCCCTTCATGTTTGTGCTAGCATACACCACACTTAGCACGTATTGTTTAATAGAATAAAGAAGGCATATATGGATGATTCGGGCGCAGAAATTCTTCTTCCCCGTTCATTCTCTCAAGCGTTTGGGGTTTGTTGCCTACAGAAACGGCGTGAAGCTGGTTGAGAGATGTTCAGCATATTCTACTGTCACATCGTGCATGAGATGGAGATAGAGGGAGGTACGGCAGCACTAAATTGGTTGATAACTGATACGTCACAACGCTCGATAATACTAACATATTCTCAAAGCATGTTGCACAAGATAGAAACGTGCATGCTGGAAAATGAATGGTGGGACTTATTAAACAACTCAATTGTCCATGCCCTGGTCATGCTGGAGATAGAGGAAACGAGAGAGACGATTTATTAGCAGGCAATGCGGCGATAGACGGCACATTTCTGAGAAGAGATAAAGCAGACTTAATGAAGGCAGTAATACATTCATTTTAAGATTAAAATGATGTCATTGTTGCTGAAAACGTACACATATTTAGAGTTGAAGGGGGCGAAGTAAATGTTTTAGAAAGTTCAGAAGATCACTTAATCAACATTTGACCGGCAATATGAGTCTACACACACCATGATGGCTGTTGGAACGAAAGGGGGAGCACTTTTGGGAATTCCAGTTTCTAATCACGAATCAAGAATGAAATATGAGGCTGGAAGATGTGAGAGGTCTGCAGTTACACGATGAGTGATATCGATGTAATGTATCCACAAAAACATATGAACCAATCTGCAGTGATTGTGAAATATTGATAAATAACTAACTAGTAATCAATGAATATTCACCTATATTTGATGTGTTACATATGTTTCCAGTGTATCCTGTCTTGCACTGTAGACAGTTCCCAGTTTGCATCTCGCACTTCGCGTCTAGGCAATTCCTAGGGCACACTTTGTCGCACAATGTCCCATAAAGACCATCCGCACATTCTACACACACAGATTATTAATAAGAATATTATAAATGGAATTCATGGTATGATCAACTGAAACAGAAATTCTTCGAATAAACTTTGTTAGCTATTGTAAGTTATAAAGTAACTAAATTAGCAAATCCATACCCACTCGCAGTTGCAAAAATTCCGTATGGGCTCTCTGTTCTCAGCTTGTTGATTAAATTTGGAGAATTGGAATCATGTAGACATTTTTACATCAGCAATCCAAAGTGTCCGTTTAAACTTTTTCGTTCTTCACCCTAAACTGTTCCCTGGAGGATAGTCTAAAAAAAGGAACCACGCCTCACTTCATGATCAAACCACAGAATATTTGAAACTATTTGCCACAACATATATGCATTCGCAGCATTGATGTATTCGCAGCATAGATGTATTCACAGAATAGATGTATTAACAGCATAGATGTATTCACAGCATAGATGTATTCACATCATAGATGTATTCACAGCATAGATGTATTCACAGCATATATGTATTTACAGCATAAATTTACTCACCGCATAAATGTATTCATGGTGGCAACCCGGATCATTTAGTATGTTTCTCAAGTATATGCTAGTTTTATGTTATGTATTAAAGTATAGATACCTATAGCATGTATTAATGCTGTAGGGGTGTGCGATGTAAACAATATCACGTTTCAGTGGCTCTGCTATATGGCGGCGATAGCCTTTTCCTCTCCCTCGTAGTCTTTACTTTCTGCACTGAGCGGGTACCTAATTAAGGCTGGGTCGATCCGGGAACCGTTGCGGTCGGAAAAAAACATTTACGCCTTAACTGGGAATGCACGCATGAGCCCTCGTATACAAAGCCAGTACGATAACCACTGCGCTACGCAACCAACTAATTATTATGCTATGTATTATGAGTACCACACCAGGTGAGGGTAACAGAGGTGCCCCAATCCGTAGATAAACACAGGGCATGTCTACCTGAACATAAGAAGCTTGAGTTTCATGGGCAGTGTGGGTAAAACATCTGATGTTCAACGGGATGTGCCATTTGAAATTAAAGCTGTTTTGTAATGTAAATGGCTTTGCAAACATATAGAACAGTTATGTCATCCACTGCATCTTGATACATCAGCAGTAGTCTTGATGTATCATGGCAATGGAACATTGTTGGATCAGGAAGACAGAGAGAGAGAGAGAGAGAGAGATAAAGTGTGTGTGTGTGTGTGTGTGTGTGTGGTTGACGAATTGAGCTACTCATTCAAAATGTAAACAAAATCATTATTGCCCATCATTATCGATTTCGTAATTGCAAGCTCGAAGACGAAATGAGCTGTGCCTTAGGTGCTGTCGAAATGTGTGTACACAACATTCATTTTTGAATAAAATGTCAGGCATAGAAGTACTAATGAAATCTATGTAAGAATACACATGATGTTGATGAAGACGCAGTAGCACTGGATAGGACACATGATCCACCTGAACCATCATCGTCTACCAACAGAGTTTATACATGTAGAACACCAGACTGACTTTCCCAAGGCCGGAAGATAGAAGGAGCGTGTTTTAAAGACACTCTAAAAACACAGATCCAAATGTCGTATAGACTTCTGTCTTAGGTTGAAAGGGTCGTGCTTCAGCTAACCCCCATTTAACAAACAAACAAATCGTAGCAGAATCACAAGTGGAGCGGAAGCAGCAGTGAACTTCAGACCGCATGTTGCAATGCAAAAAAGAGCTAGGAAAAAAAAGAAAGAAATTTTGCTCAGGTCCCACAGACTCATCCGATACATGCCCCGAGTATGTAATACACTTCGAGGCACGTACTGGCTCATTAGTCACAATCGCGCACACCGAAGACAGTAACCATCTTCATAAAAATCCCAGTTGAACTGAATGGTGATCTTCGACGGAGGAACCACATAATGGATGCGCAGTAGACTTATACACCATTAGATATAGTTTCTATAACAATATCATTTGAGAATGTAGTCCAACTCTAATCGTTATCAACGTTACGTTCATAATCAAGTTCTAATGTATACGGATTACTCCGCTCTAGCGTACATTTTGACTAGTTACGTAGTCGCCAGATCATCACTATCACTTTCAATATGTGATGTGATGTGATGACTATCATACATCCATATGTGATGTGATGTCTATAACATATCCATATGTGATGTGATGTCTATAACATATCCATATGTGATGTGATGACTATCACTCGTCCATTTGTGATGTGATGACTATCACTCGTCCATTTGTGATGTGATGACTATCACTCGTCCATATGTGATGTGATGTGATGACTATTACTCGTCCATTTGTGATGTGATGACTATCATACATCCATATGTGATGTAATGTGATTACTATCACACATCCCTATGTGATGTGATGACTGTTCTTGCTCTGTGTAGGTTGATACATCTTCTTTTGAGTCGTATATGTGTCTTGTTGCTTAGACTACACCGCTGTACTCTCAACTCCTGCATTGTAGCTATGGATACGGAATAATAATTACACTCTACATTTTCAAATCGGATAACTCCCAGATTGCATTTAAATTATCACAATCATATCGAAAATTATTCTAGAACACTTCATAAATCGTAAATATATGCAATAGGGAAATGCCCCCACAGTAATAATGAAGATCGTACTTATGTTGAACAATCGTTTGATTAATTCCGATTACCATCCATTACATAGAACAAAAGTTGGATGAGTATATATTATCATCAATTATATAGAACAAAAGTTGGATGACTTCAGATCATCATCCATTAGTCCAAAAGTCTGTATGTTCATCATACATCTCATCAAAGGTGTGTTCTACTTAAGTACTATTGCTGTACAGTGTTACATCAGTCTCACATATTGTTTATTGAACAAGTTGGTGGGTAATATAACACAGGCTCTACGATGTACGATATCTGAGACGTTATTGAGTGCTGCTGTGCATCATAAACATAACTAACTGAGCAAAAAACATACATACATACATACATTACATACATTACATACATACATTACATACATACATTACATACATACATTACATACATACATTACATACATACATTACATACATTACATACATACATTACATACATTACATACATACATTACATACATACATTACATACATACATTACATACATACATTACAAACATTACATACATTACATACATTACATACATACAGTACATACATACATTACATACATTACATACATACATTACATACATTACATACATACATTACATACATTACATACATACATTACATACATTACATACATACATTACATACATTACATACATACATTACATACATTACACACGCGCGCACGCGCACGCGCACACGCACACGCACACAGACGGACAGACACACACACACAGACTGACAGACTGACAGACACACACGCACGCACGCACGCACCCACGCACCACACGCACCCACCACGCACCACACACACACACACACACATACATACATACATACATACATTCATACATACACACATATATAAATACGTATATCATGATAGTATGCGATTAATTACTGAGTAAATGCATACAAGAAAAAGCATTGCATCAAAAGTCAACTATGATAAATTGCAATATGCTAATAAAACTATAACTAACCATGGCATGGTACACCACTACTGGCAGTGAAGCATTTAATGCAATCCCCATTCAATCGGTCACATGTTCTACAGTTTCTTTGACAGTACAAGTGGCAAGATGTTCCATATTTACCATCTACACATGCTATAATTTATAATAATGGGAGGGGTATATAAATATTGATTAATGATACATGAACTGCTATATAATAGTATATCATTGAATAAGATTTGATATAATATGATTCGATTTTACACTATAATTTATTTTTATCTTACTAAGCACTTCGTCCATACAGTCGACAAGGAAGCATTCGCTGTAACGGTCATCGTGTGGAATAGTAGTAAATACCTTTCTGTATATCCAGACCAGGGCCGATCCTAACAATTTCGGGGCCCAATGCGAAACGGATTGCGCGGGGCCCAGTCTGGGTAGGGAAGAGGATAAAATAAATTATAATGTGAATGTATGGGCCTATGAAGTGCGTGGCCCACTGCGGACGCAGAAGGTTGCAATGGCCCTAAGACCGGCCCCTGACCCAGACGATATATATATATATATATATATATATATATATATATATATATATATATATATATATATATATATATATATATATATATGTATATATATATATATATATATCGCAGGGTGAAATATACTCTGCTTTCCATGATGGTGCCGTATGCGACTCACAAGAAAAATCTGAACCACACATGTTCTTCCTCTGTAAGTAAAAGGAATATACTGCCCATGATGAGATATCATTTTAATGTGGGTCTCTTTTATATGTGCAGACATTGAAGTACCTATCACTTTACACCATTCCTGAACGTCCCTGATCATGGTATACATCAAAAATGATTTAGCTTAAATATTCTTAGTTTCTTCACATTGAAATCACAATTACTACTGCACATTTACACAAGTTAAGATGTTATTTACATTTCTATTTCTACGCGATCGTATTCTTATACGTATCTGAATATTGCAAGTGTTTTACGAATATAAACAACTATTACAATTTAACACGCAATGTCTTAAAGATATATTACAAAAACAAGAAACCTTTGAGAGATACATTAATTAGTTTGTCTCTTATCTCACTTGACATAAATCACTACACATTTGAAAGTCATGTCACTACACAGGAGAGAAGTCGCTGCACATTTCTTAGTGAAAATGGAGTAACGTTCACCAATTATAAATTAGGTCCATACTTTTATATCTTGAAAAAAATATTGTTACCGTTATTTGTGTGACAAAAATTCACTAACACTTTGTCACTCTCCTATTGTTTAATGAATATTTTTTTTTAGTTTGGTATCTCATCAAGATGGCCTATATTTTAAAAAAGAAAACGGTATTAAAATATCTGACCGGGCCAAAATGTAGTGCTAGGATTAAGCTCTAAAGGATAACACGTCCTGAAATGAGAGGATGCATGTTCGGTTGGAAACCCTAGTTGTAACTAGCATAAACTGCTATGGCTGATTCACCCGATATATAACAATCTGATGTATGGGAAATTGTAAACCATCGTTGTTACGTGCATAAAATCATATGGCTGATTTACCCGATATATAAAAGATAGTTTATGGTCAGTTGGTAACCATTTTTGTATCTATCATCGATACGTATGACTAATATAACTGATATTCTATACGTTGGAAAGATATTGTTTTATAAAGAACATATCTGATTTGATGGATGAAAGTGCTACTACTCCTTGCCGTTTGATTCCAACACTTTTTACGGTTTATGTCTCTTGTTTTAACACCTTATTATTTGTAAAATCCCTGCAATTCCCTGCATAGTCTATTGTTATGGATCGTTTAATGAAGTATAACTATATTTTAGATAAACAGGTTCTATGTTCTCTAGACTACATTCCTCTACCAGACTAGTATGACTTTCGGCATACTACAAGAGAGGCCTAACGAGAGTGTGAGAACGAAATATGAAAACAGTTTTTCTATCTACATTAACAGACTGGTATTTACATAATTTCAAATAATAAACCATTTCTTTGAATCTTTATTTTGTGCCATCCTCCCTAACTATCATGGCAGTCCCTATAGTTTTCGACTCACGATCTCATCAGCAATATAAAAGTGTATGACATCCGAGTTTCAGTTATGTGTTGTGTGTTGGTACTGTCAATGTTCCTGGAGAACGCACATTTTCTTCCCTCTCTCCTGAGAGCTCCCATTTATGAAATTATCTGAGTATATACATTGTCTCAGCTTCATTTCTGTAAAATTGTAGTGTATTTGTAACTGTACTAAGCAACTCAGATTAATCTCGTATCATAATTTTGCGGTGTATTTGCAACTGCACTAAGCAACTAAAATCCATCACTTATCATAACTTTACGGTTTATTTTAACTGCACTAAGCAACTCAGATTATCTCGTATCATAATTCTGCGGTGTATTTGTATCTGCACACACTAAACAACTCATATTCATCTCTTATCATACATGTCAGTGTCTTTGTAACTGCTCTAAGCACTCATATCCATCTCTTATCATAACATTGCGTGTATTTGTAACTGCACTAAGCACTCATATTCATCTCTTATCATAACTTTGTAGTGTATTTGTAACTGCACTATATAACGCATATATATCTTACAATACATGATGGTGTATATGTAACTGTACTAAGCAACTAAAATCCAACGCATATCATTACTGTGCAAATTGAAATAATATTTTCAACTAAACATTTGTTCTTGTGATTCATCTGACTCCCCATAAGCTGGATTGTAGAATCGTGTACTGCAAATACACATGAACTCTGCCGAAGAACGAAATTCACTTGTGTATTTTGTTTACTTCTTCATATTTTGCGTAGCACACGCCACTAGTCTGAAAGATATGTCGTTCTGTGATGTTGGCGTGATAGCTGCTGTCATCGTCTATAGCTACATTATCTTTATCAATTTGTTTCTTAGGTATGCACAACTAAATCACACACATTTCTATTTCTTTGGATACTGTAATGTTGGAATGCTTTGCTTCGTGGATTACACATACACAACACAACCATGCATTTGTGGTATCATAAGTAATAGGAAGCCAACTTTCACCTCAGTTCTTCAACTTATGGGAACATGCGCATTTCTCAAGCGAGACATGAAATCCCAATAGCTATTTGCTTAGATTAGGCAGCAGGTTAGACGCAGGAGCCTAAGTACAATATTACGTATTAGTTGAGTGAGTACTGCATGAGTATGTACATCATCCCTTCAGTTCTGTGAGTACTGCATGAGTGTGTACATCATCCCTTCAGTTCTGTGAGTACTGCATGAGTATGTACATCATCCATTCAGTTCTGTGAGTACTGCATGAGTGTGTACATCATCCATTCAGTTATGTGAGTACTGCATGAGTATGTACATCATCCATTCAGTTCTGTGAGTTCTGCATCCGTGTGTGTATCATCGCTACGGTTCTATGAGTGCTGCATCCGTGTCTGAATAATTGATACTGTTCTGTGAGTTATGCATCCGTGTGTGTATCATCGCTTTTGTTCTGTGAGTTCTACATCCGTGTGAGTATCATCGCTTTTGTTCTGTGAGTTCTACATCCGTGTGTGTATCATCGCTTTTGTTCTGTGAGTTCTACATCCGTGTGTGTATCATCGCATTTGTTTTGTGAGTTCTACATCCGTGCGTGTATCATCGCTTCTGTTCATTGAGTACTGCTTCCGTGTGTGTATAATTTATTCTGTTTTGATGATTTACTAATTTCGACATTATTTACCCAGATTTATCGCAATCTTCATTAAACACTTTCTCTCATTGTGTACAATTACCCATTGAACCGTCTCGTCTTAGTTCATTCAACGGACAGACACTGTGAAGGATATACTTTGATTCCGTCTTTAAAAATTGTCATGATTCTATGCGCATTTATTTCGTTTTGTCTATATACTAATACAAAGAAGTATGCGTATTACTGGCGTATGTCTTATGATCATTATCATATGTCGTTGCTAAAAGACAGTTGCGAACACAGTAGCAGATTCTTACAGTACCTGCACTGTATAATGTCCGTAACTTGTTAATATCAAATGAACAGAAGATGTATGTACATGATTCAGAAATCACAACGTTCGATTATATAGAGTGCAACTAGGTCTCCAAGGATATATGCATCAGTGGATATATACATCAATAGATGGAGATATTAGTCCGTATATATGCATCCGTACATAGAGGAATTACTATAAAATAATAGGACCACTGTCTTTTTTCTATGAATGCCGTAGGAGGCGACTGAAAACACGTGTGGGATAGCATAACAATCTGACACCTGTGAACTGTCATTGTGTGATTTGCCACATTTCCGTTTGACACATGGATGCAGGGCAGTGAATATTTCACCATTGTCTGTTGTGGTAGCCACTGCTACTTGCCGAGGCATGTTAGCTATGACATCATTGCAGATGATTCAACATATCTTATGGAAGAATGAAGAACTTTGTTAGCCCATAGTTATATGTTGCTCTATTCGCACGCCGTGATGGTGTAAGAATGATGTCAATTTAAATGCATTACATCAGGAACTAAATATGCATCCAGTAATCCTTCCCCGAAACACAATTGTGCATGTGAGACAGAAAGCATTCAAATGTCACATGGATTACGCAACTGAGAAGAATACGGGATTTTGTCAGAAAAGATATGGGATGTTAACAGAAATGGTATACACTCGGAATATAAAACAAATCCCCAAGCAATTGGGAATACAAGACGCCTAAAACTACAAATGAGATCATTGCATTGATTTCCATTGGCTGTCATGCAAAGTATAATCATAATGACCCCTTATAGTCACGATGATAATCAACTGCGTCATTAGGAAGGTATGTTTACCATTAGTCAAAAGGCCGTATATATCGACAGCCATGAATCAGGTAACACTGTCAGATAATAAAATGGGACTGCGACATTGTTTTAAACATAAAGGGAAATACTAGCACTCTGAGTGCAAGTTAATTTTGCACTAATGAAATGTGACATATGATTATAAATATGCTTCTCATAGTTAGCAGTCAGATATAATGACAATACGACCATTGTGCTGACGAAATGGGGATTATAAAAATGAATTAAACATATGCTTCTCATAGTTAACAGTCAGACTAAAAGGATGATGCATCCACCTCGCTGCTGTACTTGCATAATGCTGTATATATTGCATTCCTATCACTGGAGGTGGAATCATCACATTTCAATGTTCTGATGGAGGTTGTTTCAGGAAATTAAGACAATATTTAATATTTGTAGAGAGTCAATGAACTATTAATTATTGGTTAATCGTCGCTGTGCGTAAACAGTTCCAAGATGAATTTGTTCAACAAGTATTCTAAACATAAACAATACTACCCAGCAATAAAACTCTAACGTGGATGCAAATAGTTCCGTAATGTTCTCGGCGTACCCAGGGTTAACAGATAACCAGGATCCTAAAAGTATCTCCCCCGATGAGCACCATTGAAACAGAAAAGCAGCTGCCATTACTGCCTTTCTTGACAATGCTTTTAGACTCGTGCCCGTAGATATGGAGGTCCGAATATGTAATGTGACTTGCCTACAAACAAGCAAGCAATATCTAAGACATCTCTACATCACCACACCATCGCGAAGAGTTGTTGGCACACATTAACCTAAGGGATATGTACGTTGTTTTGTTTTGATCAGCCACGAATGCTGGAACATAGTGGGGCAGGGTGCGCAATGTTGATTTCCCAACATGGGTAGATCTCGCTACGGTATGGTGATCCTGTGATTACAATTTAATTCTGGAATAAGCAACACGCACTGGAGGACATCGGTGTGTATGTGAACTGATATAGTAGCAAAGATACAATTGCCCATCCAGAGACACTAGCGGAAGTGATGTGCACGCTCGAGAACACGCACAAGTTCACATGTCCCACCACCATATGGTCCATTCTTAGTAGGAGTCATGATTCGGATATTGGATACGACAACCTGAACATGCGCTCGAGGGTATTGAAAAAAGTGTTGAATACATCTTTTCATTGCGCTAAGAAGAAACATTGGACACATGTCGAGCAGTACACTATTAAAATACCCAACAGAAACAGTGTTGAGACTCGCTGGACCTTCTGGGCAAAGTAAAGAAGGAAGCAATTCATTAAATCAATGTGGAAAGTGCAAACATCGCTCAAATCGACTGTCGCCGTTGCCCAACACCGCTCATACATAGAGAATTAGATTCAGTGCACAAGGATCCACTACGAGCTTCTCGTCTTAGATATGCGCAATGGACATACATCTCTTGGTGATATGTGCAATGCGAAGAGTCATAAACAAAGGCTGCGCCTGACGATTGACTGGAAGGCCATCACAGACGGATGGGGCGAGTGCGTGAGAAATGCACAGGTCACAATCGAGATGCCCAACGTATTTGGTAAAGGAGCTCCTCATTTAGGACGTTTTATCAACCATCGTCTATTTCGACTGTCGGTGTTGCCCAATACGGCTCATGTAGATGAAATTAGATCTTGGATCAAGGTACAAGAAGGGTGGTAATGAAGTGATCTTCCTTCACGATGAATAGTTTGCTGGCTGCGAAGCTCCTCGTCGTCGGAAAGACACGCAATGGATGAACATGCAAAATGTCAGCTCGGTTTCTGACATATACCTCCTCTGAATAGAAGGATCCTTAATTAGGCAATGCATTAAGCTGAACGATGATGACACATGTGTATGAAAGAAATCTCTGAATACATCGCTACTACACATTGTGTACTGAATTTAGTAAGAACTATTGATCAATTCTTGGAGATAGAAATAAAAAAGACACATACATATGACATCTTACAATATCTAGCACCTACAGCAACTATAACTCTGACGTCTTACATTAACTAGCACCACCAAGAACTATAACTCTGACGTCTTACATTAACTAGCACCACCCAGAACTATAACTCTGACGTCTTACATTAACTAGCAAGACCAAGAACTATAACTCTGACGTCTTACATTAACTAGCACCACCCAGAACTATAACTCTGACGTCTTACATTAACTAGCACCACCAAGAACTATATCTATGACGTCTTACATTAACTAGCACCACCCAGAACTATAACTCTGACGTCTTACATTAACTAGCACCACCTAAATCTATAACTCTGACGTCTTACAGAAACTAGCACTACCCAGAACTATAACTCTGACGTCTTACATTAACTAGCACCACCAAGAACTGTAACTCTGACGCCTTACATTAACTAGCACCACCAAGAACTGTAACTCTGACGCCTTACATTAACTAGCACCACCAAGAACTGTAACTCTGACGCCTTACATTAACTAGCACCACCAAGAACTGTAACTCTGACGTCTTACATTAACTAGCACCACCCAGAACTATAACTCTGACATATGAAATATATATATTACTAACCGTCACATAGTGGTCCTTTATAATTCGGAAAGCAGTCACAATGGCCATTTGTGTGGTTACATTTGTGACGACAGCCGTCAGAACAGACTAAAGAGCATTGTTTCCCGTAATCATAAAATGAACATTCTGTAACGATGAGAATTCATGTTATTTTACACCAATTACAATGGGAAAAAAGTTGATAAAACACGTATTTGCCGATAACCTCCATTTTCATTCGTTTGTAGAAATGAATGGTGTTTAGTTAATGTCTACATGCATGCATATGTTTTTATAAAGATAGTTTATTGAATGTTTATATTCTTGTATGCGTACATGGTGTAAATGTTCACTACTTGCATGTATCGAATGCTTACATTAAATTACACGTTGTTGTATAACAATTGTATTGGATGATTACATTCATGTATGCATACATGTTGTTTTATAACTATGCAGCACGTGTATGTACTGAATGCTGACTTTTATGTATACATGAACGATGTTTTATAACTGTACAACTCTTGTATGTATTGAAAGTTTACATGGACGTAAATTTTGTTGTATAACTGTGCAATATCAGCATGTGTGTTGCTTGTTTGCGAAACTCAGGACTAGCAAGCGATTTTCTTATACTTCCTATGTGTAGCGGTATCTCGGAGCTTTCTTTTATACCAAGGAGTCTTGAGCTTTCGGCTTAGTTCAAGCCTATTGAGGGAGCCTTATATCCAGAGGGGGTATAACAACTGCATCTATTTAGTACGTACATTAATATTATGTTATCTAACTACGTTACGTGCCTGTTTCTAATGCGTGTAATCATGCATGTGTTTCTATCTAACTATTCCTGTTCATAGGGAAACCATGTATAGATTTTTAGTTCAGGGATGTGCTTAAAACATATGGAATCCGTGTATGGACTTTTATTTCAGGGATGTGCTTGAACATATGGAACCCCGTGTATGGACTTTTATTTCAGGAATGTGCTTGAACATATGGAACCCCGTGTATGAACTTTTATTTCAGGGATGTGCTTGAACATATGGAACCCCGTGTATGGACTTTTATTTCAGGAATGTGCTTGAACATATGGAACCCCGTGTATGAACTTTTATTTCAGGGATGTGCTTGAACATATGGAACCCCGTGTATGAACTTTTATTTCAGGGATGTGCTTGAACATATGGAACCCCGTGTATAGATATTTAGTTCAGGGATGTGCTTGAACATATGAAAATCCGTGCATTGACTTTTATTTTAAAAGTGCTTGAACATATGGAAACCCGTACATGGACTTTTAGTTCAGGGATGTGCTTGAACATATGGAACACGTGTATGGACTTTTATTTCAGGGATGTGCATGAACATATGGGACCCGTGTATAGACTTTCAGTTCAGGGATGTACTTGGACATATGGGACCCGTGTATAGACTTTTAGTTCAGAGATGTGCTTGAACATATGGAACCCGTGTATATACTTTTAGTTCAGTGAATTGCATGAACATATGAGATCTGTGTATAGACCTTTAGTTCAAGGTTGTACTTAAACATATGGGACCCGTTCATGAACTTTTAGTGCAGGGATGTGCTTGAAACCATGTTAATCAGTTCATACATGTAGAATTCATAGATGTCCACTCACATATGGAAATAAATGCACGACTATCTAGTTCTGGAATATGCATGAACATATGGAAATAAATGCATGAAGTTCTAGATCAGAGATGTGCACATACGTACGACAATCAATGCATTGACGTTTCAATCAGGTATGTGCACGTACATATAACAAGCAGTTATTGGACTTCAGGTTTAAGGATGTACACGCACGTGTGGCAGCCAGTGTATGGTGGTCTAGTTGAGCATGCATAGTATGTCATACGTGTTTTTTTTTAATTATCTCAATCATCCTTCTCACTGCATGTATTATCACACTCATCATTGTTACTGCATATGTTATCTCAGTAATCCCTTGTATTGCATGTATTATCTCAATCATCATTGTTACTGTATGTATTATCTCAATTTCCTATTTGTGTCTTCTATTCAAAGACTTTTCAAATTAATTTATTTTTGATCCTGGCACCCACAAACCTTGTGATCTTAATTCCGAACATTACTTTGTTTAAATTTGTGTTGGTGTACTCCTTATTGTATTGCTATATATGTTGGATGGGGTATTAATTTGTTGATTTTTTATATCAGTTATCATACCCCGTCCAATTGTCAATAGAACCCACTTCCATGACTACATGTTCCCATATAGATACCATTGTCACCTTGCACTTTGTAGTGGTTACATGTCAATAGTGTATCTAGTGCCTCTGTGATTTTACTATTGTTTTTTAATGTTTTCATTGTGTGTCACTAATTAGTTGTATATGTCATCGAGAAAGACATGAAGTTTCGAAACATTGAAAATGTCTTGTGTATTGTAATGTTTATGTTTTCTTGTTTACTACTCATATCCCCTGAGCTTTAGTGATAGTCCATCGTATTCACGTGGAAGTTTATATAAGCCTGCGTTCTAAATAAGTACAAATATGTTAACTACTGCCACTCTACTCCTTCAATGTCCCCTCACCCATTCTCTACGATGTTTATTGGTGACCTTCCTGCTCTGTGTATGTCCTCGTTTTCTTCTTCTGCGTTCGTTCTCAAACTCCTGCAGATCAACAGGATGTAGTCCTGAGAACGGAATGCGTTGTGTCATGTTTTACAGCATTGCTGCGATATCTGCGACTTTCAACCTGACACATCTGCCTACAGCATGGTTGTGGGTAAATTACCCTATATGGGATGGGACAGCCAACTCCATCCCATATCCTCATTATACGACACGCATGGAAGGTAAACAGTGTTGCTATTCTTTGCTCCTCTTTCGTGCACCGACAACACACGGGCGATGTCTTGTATCACTTTCCAAACACGCACACTATGTGGATTGTGTGTGGTTTATTTTCATGTATTATCCTTGACATATCGTATGTTCTTGATCTGATCCAACATCTATTTACATCTTGATATAGATCACTATATGTGTATATATTAACCGTGTGTAGGATGTTGTACACATTTGCAAACAAAACTCAACGCGTTTCATTTAATATTTAGTTAACGTGAATATATGCCGAGATGTCGAGGTATAAACATCTTTGTATATAAAAACACCTTTATGTAATTGTTGCGTGTTTTTGTTTCTTGGGATAGGTCCGTTTGGACCGCAAAGCGGAAAACATCATTGTTATTATTATTTAGTTGTTACATCGTGTTGTATATTTTGTTAGTTAGTAGTATAGTAACATTATTAACTTAATATAATCTGTATCGTTTATTTGCTTTGTTACTGCGGCAATCTCCGCTTCGTAGGCGATCAACTGATATTCTGGTTAATTATCTTCTAAGGGATGATGTTGTTTTATATGTCCATGCAATGCTGTTTCAATGATGTTGGTTTATATATACACACACTGTTGTTTTAATGAAGTTGGTTTATATGACAATGTTGTTTCAATTATGTTGGTTTTATACATACAAACAACGTTTTTTCCATTGATGTTGGTTTTATATGTTCAAACAATGTTGTTTCAATTACTTTGATTTTGTATGTACAAACAATGATGTTTCAATGATGTTCAAAATATCAGAAGTGAGATAAAACTTTCCCCAAAAATAAATACATAACATCAGAACAAATCACTTTACCATTTTCACAGTGAGTACCCGTATAGCCAGGCATACACTCTAAGCAGTGTCCCGTGATGTAGTCGCATATGCTGTCTTGGCAGTTTCTGCTGCATCGCGATACGCATGCGTATCCATAGTAACCTGGTGAACATCCAAGAGCACAAACTCCAGTCAATCCATTACATAATTCTGCTCTGTTGCATGCACATCTATCAGTACATTCTAGTCCGTAAAAGTTGTGTGGACAAACGGTGTCTGGGAAAAATAAGAAAATGAATATGTATGAACATTTCATGACATTTCTTTTCATAACAAACAAGTCTGTATAGAATTATGACACAGGCAATGGTGTTTTCTGAATTGTCAAGAATGATGCAGTGTTTCTTTGATTATGATTAGAAATATCTTATTAAACGTATATACGCTATTTGTTGCTTGAGACGGTGACGAAATCTGTGCTGAATAAAAGTAACTTCATATCCGTGACCTGACGTGTAAATGCTACGGGAAATGACGGAGCACACATTCTAGCTAGCGTGACTACATTGGACTTTGGTGGTTAAATAGAGCGTACATATACTTTGAATGTAATACACTAAAGACCAGTTGAAATATATACTTATTGTTCTTCTTTCGAATAACTGTATTGTACTTCGAGAGTGCAGTCCTCAACAGAAAGGTTATCAACTAATGCATACCATGATACGTCAACCACAAATAGCTAAATGGCATATCGATTATGAAATGTTAAATGGGACATCGATTATGAAATGTTAAATGGGACACCGATTATGAAATGTTAAATGGGACACCGATTATGAAATGTTAAATGGGACACCGATTATCAAATGTTAAATGGGACACCGATTATGAAATGAGATAATCTTTCAATTTGTTCGGGATGAAATTATGATGATTTAACTTCTAATTACCTATCTATCTAACCTGCTATCTAACTGACTCGATAATAAGCTAACTGACTAATTATCTAAATAACTAGCGAAATAATTAGATAACTAACTAAAATAGTATCTAACTAAATAATTTACTACATAACCATCTAGTTAACACATGGACTAACAAAATAATTGACTGACTAACTAACTATTGTATTTGCTAGGTGACTAACTAGATAACTATATTGCTTTTCACCAACTTTACCCAAATTTAAAATGATGTATAATTGCAACTATATAAGAAATATAATTGTGTGCTTGAGTTAAACGTTTTATAGACAATATGAATTACGTTTTCTCCTAATTATACAGCGATTGGTTTCATCTTTCGCTTATATGTGATATTGAGAAAAAGTCTGTGTGTGAACACACATCATACACAAACATGCACGTACATCATGGTACTTACAATCAATTTAAAGACGTTATTTACTAAGTATTTGTTTGTCATACAATTCTCGTGATTTATGATTGAAATTACACGGTTCTGTACTCTCGAACACAAGAAATACGTAGTTTAAAAGGTGTTTCATGGTCACACATTAAAATTCTTCGTCAGAAGCGTCTAAACATAAATTGTGTAGTTAGAAAATTGAGTGCGAATTAGTTTATGACACTAGAGCAAATCAGAAATGAAATTTTAAAGTACACCTACAATGAATCGTATTTGAAGAAAACCAAACTATTCTTTTTGAAACCCAGAAAAAAGGACTGGTCATGCCGTAAGGATAAGTAAACGAACATTGCACCATTGATTAGAAAAATCTGATATATACATTTCAAGTTGTTTACACACGAAAATTAGGCCACAGTTAGTGGACAATTTTGACAAATAATTTATGCGAAGAGAAATTTGCAATATGTTTGACAATTCTGTGGCAGTAATTTTAAGGAAAATGAAAAGTTGGGTAAGAAAGAATACTGGCATTGACATGACCCAATCTACGTTCTCAAAGAATAGTGGAGGTTTAGGATTCTCTTTTAGAAAATATGTTGGTGGTAAAAATCATATTATGAGAAGCCATATATAGTTGCACAGAGAAGCACATATCAGGTATCATTATTTCAACAATAACTTCAAAATTGATGTAACATAACATACCCGATCTTAGGACAGATGTGTCTTATTTTCAAAAACACACATGTGAGCATGACAACAAAATTGCACTATATAATACGCTGATCACAATTTGTTGTCACTGTCACAATATTTGTTGTGACATAACTTCGGGCCTGCCGGGAGTCGCGAAAGGAAAATTGATGAAGGTTAATAATAAAATATCTTGCCCTTTATTTTGTTTAGATAGTAATATTAAAAAAGTAAAGAAGAAATTTAAATTATATATTGTAAGAAAATAACTGTTAGTACGTTTTAGTGAGACAGGGTTATTCAACCAGCCGTGACCGAAGCTCGAGAATGAAGAGGTGAGTAAAATATTGTAAAAATATGTTAGTTTAAAAAAATAATATTACGATAGAGTAGAATATTATGGAAGAGATTGTTGACAACCTTCGGTGGCACAAATTAGATTAAAACTAGATTAGTAGGAAACCATGTGCAGACAAAAGCATGAAAACACATGAGTATTCAATAAGATTTAAACCCAAAAATACGTCCAAAATCGTGATCATTAGGATACATCATGAGTGATTAGTCGTACATTCAGCAGAAACTAAGTAACAGCTCAACCATTTAGCAATGGGTTAATCGGAGAACTGTCCATGGCGAAGGACATGGTACATCGGACTCATGTCTTTGTATTGCTAGTTCCACGGTTGAATTGTGTTATTTGCACCTCGGTTGGCTCACTTTGTGGCGCGGACATCTGAGGCCCAACACATACGTTTTCGTCATGTCTGTAATTCTGGTAGTGGGCTTATCTACCATGTGACAGCCTGCTTATCTGTCAATGGGCGTGCGGGAGAATAATGACTTTTCGCTGAGACGATTGTCGTTCAGCTCTTTCTCACACGAGATGTTACACTGTGACTAAACGTGTTTTGTGTAAAACAAAAAAAACAAAAAACTTTTTGTGCATGTTCCCATGGAGTACTGAACGTATTCTCATCCGCGAGCATGTTTCGGTTAAGGAAGAACTTGACAGAAGAGTTGGACCTAGGCTCTTTCGACTACTTAGCTGAGGTCTCGTTCACCGACATGTGAACCTCTCATACAAGTACGAGACTTACCACGCGTGCGGGAGCAAGGCGTGTTCTCGAGCTGAATTACTTTGTCCCGTTTGTGCCTGAGCCCATCGGGTACTGAATCCTTTCTCTTTGCGAGTTTGTTTACGGTGTAGGAGCACTCAACATACGAATTGGACGAGATCTGCTTTCTTTACTGGACGTCCACGATTGGGTCTGGGTCTCTGTCCGTAATGCGCACCGTAAATAGTAGGTTATATCAAGCTAACATAGCTTGTAGTTCCGATTTCCATAGAAAGTTGTCCATTTCTATTTGCACATGACACTTCCCTCTGGCGCTGTGCTGCCCGTTAATTCTACTCAGTATGTTATCTTTTCGTCTCTCGCCATGCATTGACTTTTTGTGTCGTTTCCATTTGCCGCCCATCCAATGCGGACTGGACAGAGTAGCATCATTGTGTGTCGACACTGCCATTGCATGTGTTGGAGCAGTGGTCTCGAAGGTATTGGCTGCCTTTGTTGCAGTCAATTCTCTTTCCATCTACTGCCTCCATATTCACGATCACTATCCCCAAAAGGTTTAGCCAGATTCCGCACGTACAGTTGTATTTGTGTTTCCAAGGTGCATGACGAGGAGGTACTTTTTGCATCTAGATTATCCGCTAACACTTATTCCGCTGAGAGCAGTTTGGTACCTTTAGACACCACAAACATTGCTAAAATATAATCCTAGAATACAGTCCATAAATGAAAACCTTCAGTAAACAGTAATTCAATGTTACAAATAACTCAATGTTACACAGTAACTCAATGTTCCACTGATTTACAAACGTTACACATAATATTACTGTAAATAATTCTATAAAAAATACGATATATTCGGGTGATAAGAAAGAGGAAACATATAGGCCTACAGACCATTCGATACAAATTACACAAATAGCTCGAAAAAAACTTGAAACATAGAACGCATGTAATTAACGAAAAGTGCATAATACTAAAAGCACACAAGCATTATCATTTATAGTGTTTATATAATAAATAAAGTATGGATGAGGAATGAATCTGAAATGTTCAGAGTAACAAAACAGATGCAGACTTTCCTATACGTGTTTTTATATTTTAGAGTCACAAACACGTGCTGTTCACCAAGAATCGATGTAACACGAATGTAAAGATATCTAAAGCAGCGGGAACTATGATATGAACAATATAATCGAATATACACATACTTAGATCATTTTCAGCCTTAAAAGGAAAAGTGACAAATATGTTGTCGATTTGTCCGGAGAGGAAGAACGGAAACGACAACACGATTTTTGGAGCCTGGTAAGAGTTAATCAGGACTAAATAGCTACCACATCAAATTTATTGTAAGTTGAACGTGAACATATATGGACAAATTAGCTCTTGTACTTACCACCATATATCTCTACCTCGCACAAAGTTAAATATCGATCGTTTACATGTGTTCTAATGCCTTGAAGAATCATCACAAAGGCGACTGGGTTTCCGGAAGCAGCATGTAATGTTTGCACAATAATATTTCTTGCACCTATGTAGAAACTATCTACTATTCCTTCTTGAAGGAACGTGATGAATTGGAAGTCATCAAGCCGGTAGTGCTTGTCTGAAATTTTAAGTCATAATAAGAACATTAATAAATGAAGTGCTGATGATAATTATACAAATCAAGTGGATTCTCTGTTGATCACGTCTTCTTCTTCTTCTTCTTTCTGTTCTCATTTACATTTCCGTGCTGAGAGGAGATGAGGAGATTGAGTGTACTGTCTTTTGCTACTCTATTTGCCTATTCTGCTGTTATATTTCCGAGTGTTCCTAATACACTATCTATCCACCTTTAACGAGGGTGCCCAATAGGTCTACTATTTTCATATCGTTCGTTACGGGTTTCGTGGATAATTGTTCTTTCTGTCTGGTTATGTGACCAAACCATAAAACTATTTTTTTCTTTTTGTGATGTTGATTTATAATATATTATAATGTTGACGTGATCCCTAAATGTTTTCTTAGTTCTCCATTACCGATTTTGTCTCTAAAGCTAATTCCAATCAAAGCTCTTACACATGTAATTTCACTGGTGTTAATTTTATGAATTGTTCTAGAATCCAATGTTCAAGTTTGACACTGGTAACACACCATTGGTAGAAAAATGTTGTTTATCACTGCTCTATTAATTTCAGGCTGGATGTGTTACATTAGCATGACAGGTAAACTGACCAGAGTTAGCAAGGTGTTTATAACATGTAAGGAAGATTACACTCTGGAAAGAAATTGACACACACACATATATATATATATATATATATATATATATATATATATATATATATATATATATATATATATATATATACATTCAATGTAATTCACTAGAATATCATGGGCCAATAACATCACCAATGTATCCATCCTGAGAAAAATAATGTAAAAGAAAACTGACTAATCTCCATGGTTCTTTCCAGAAAACTACACTATTTTGGACATATAAAACGCCACGACGATCTAGAGAAGACCATTATGGACACCAGGAAGACGAAAAAGCGACATATCAAGAAGTTGTATGAACAGACGAAGATGAAAAAGAAACATCTCAGATTATGTGAACGTGATCTGAAATGAATTCAGAAAATACACACAGAATATTACGTTCTAGATAGATGTTACACACAGAATATTACGTTCTAGACAGATGTTACACACAGAATATTACGTTCTAGACAGATGTTACACACAGAATATTACGTTCTAGACAGATGTTACACACAGAATATTACGTTCTAGACAGATGTTACACACCGAATATTACGTTCTAGATAGATGTTACACACAGAATATTACGTTCTAGACAGATGTTACACACAGAATATTACGTTCTAGACAGATGTTACACACCGAATATTACGTTCTAGATAGATGTTACACACAGAATATTACGTTCTAGATAGATGTTACACACAGAATATTACGTTCTAGACAGATGTTACACACAGAATATTACGTTCTAGACAGATGTTACACACAGAATATTACGTTCTAGACAGATGTTACACACAGAATATTACGTTCTAGACAGATGTTACACACAGAATATTACGTTCTAGACAGATGTTACACACAGAATATTACGTTCTAGACAGATGTTACACACCGAATATTACGTTCTAGACAGATGTTACACACAGAATATTACGTTCTAGACAGATGTTACACACATAATATTACGTTCTAGACAGATGTTACACACCGAATATTACGTTCTAGATAGATGTTACACACAGAATATTACGTTCTAGATAGATGTTACACACAGAATATTACGTTCTAGATAGATGTTACACACAGAATATTACGTTCTAGATAGATGTTACACACAGAATATTACGTTCTAGATAGATGTTACACACAGAATATTACGTTCTAGATAGATGTTACACACAGAATATTACGTTCTAGATAGATGTTACACACAGAATATTACGTTCTAGATAGATGTTACACACATAATATTACGTTCTAGATATATGTTACACACAGATTATTACGTTCTAGATAGATGTTACACACAGAATATTACGTTCTAGATAGATGTTACACACAGAATATTACGTTCTAGATAGATGTTACACACAGAATATTACGTTCTAGACAGATGTTACACACAGAATATTACGTTCTAGACAGATGTTACACACATAATATTACGTTCTAGAAAGATGTTACACACAGAATATTACGTTCTAGATAGATGTTACACAGAGAATATTACGTTCTAGACAGATGTTACACACAGAATATTACGTTCTAGACAGATGTTACAAACCGAATATTACGTTCTGGACAGATGTTACACACAGAAGCTTACTTTCTGTACAAATGCTACTCACAGAATACTACTTTCTGGACAGATGATACACACAGAAGATTTATTGTCTGGACAGATGATTTGTATGACTATCTAGCATATCACTACACATATCTGTGCCATCTAGCACACATTGGTCAATAAATATGCATGTGTGAACTAGAATAGCTGCATAGCAACAAATTGATGTGTGCTCTAGAATGTCACAAAATTAGTGTGTGATCTAGCATAACACTAATTTGATATGTGGCATCTAGAAATATCAATAAATTAATATGTGTGAACTAGCATGGCGCTCACATGCATTAATGTTTTAGTTGGTTTGTTTTCAGAATTAATTTCTATATATGCCACCAACTATTAAACAACATAAACACAAGTGCTTGACAAGCTCAATTATTTTCAACAACAAAAAAGACATAATGTCCACTAATTTATTTTCATAGAAATATACTAGTAAAGTCAAGTGTATCTTACCGTTTCTGTTTGTGATTCTGGCAAAATGTATTATAGCTGGAAAAAGAAACGTTACTTTCCACCATCCAACAGTAGATCTAGAGTCTGTACAAGAACATGTATTACTATTTATTTCTGGGTCGTTGTTGCCATCAACAGCATTCTGTGATCCGCATTTAGTGATATTGTTTTCATAAGTGCTTGATTGCGTTGTTGGTTGTTTATACGCCACGTTACGACCTGCATTATTAGATTGGTCATGTAATCGCATGTATTTCAATAATATAAACAAATATACGGCTGTACCAATGTAGACAAACATTACAGGACGGACAACTTCTACAATGATCATAGAAATAAATAATAAGGTATCGAATTGCATTTGTACTTTCACCATTTCACCTCGCAATTGGAGTCAACATGTTTCCGTATTCGACCTAGCCGCTGTCCTAAGAAATATGCTATGTCAGTTAAAGACTTGATGAGTGCATATTCTGCGGACATTATGTGTATGGACTGTTCAATATAAGAACACATATAAGAACATATAGGCACACATATAAGAACACACATGCTGTACATGTATGTACATTCCCCGATAACCACATATATTTAGTACTAGTTCTAGTAATAGTACTGCAAGAAACATTTATGTCTAATCGAAAACATCACAGTGTGGGTGTGGTTATATGTATGTCGATCGAGGCCCATATCAATAACAACTAGCGAAAAAGATGGTGCACGTCTACACTAAAATCGTAATTTTTTTTAGAGATGCTGAGTCCTTCGAGTAGAAGATTTCGTCACTAGACACTCCATTAGAACAAAGGCTGAAGTTTCTGGGTATGAAAAAAGATATGAGAAACCATCCAACTGCAAATAGGAAGAAAGAAAAAGCAAATTATCAGGTTTCCTGAGGGATAACGACAACAAGAACAGCGTGTGATATGGATTACTTGAATACAGAACACATATTGACTCAAGTTGCTAGGCGAATATGTGTCATCTGAACGGACCTAGTTAAAGCTCAGTTTGCAGACCTATGATGCTGCAAACAATATTAAATAGTCTATTTCTTCTCTATTATATTATTCATTCACGACTTCCTTGCGTGCTCACTCTACCATAATAATTCATCACTGATATTTGTAGTACTGCATTTTAAGAATGTATGATACAATAAAGGATGCAGGCGATATAACGGCACATACATACGCAATCTACACGACGACCGTAGTTACAGCATCAGTAACGACACTTCGCGTATGTAAATTTGTATACCAAGTTTCGCTAGCTTTGCCCTCAAACAAATGTAATTATATGGGTAACCAACTAACGTATTAATTGAAATCTACGCATATCATGTTATATTTAGTTAGACTCAATAAATATGTACTTGATATTTGTGTACCATTCTAAATTTGAATACACTACACAAGTTGTTTGCCCTTTGTCCTCATACCAACTATTGTATATCGAGAAAAGACATGCTACCACTTCAGAAAAATAGTTAATTATGTATACATGTATATATTATTACAATAGTGTGTGCGCCATGTTTAGAAATAGTACCTGTTGATGATGATTTATGTGTTTGAAATATAATTAAATAGTTGTCCTCGAGTATCTTTATTGCAGAAATACTGAAAAATCGTATTTATTATCTGCCCCAATTACATAAACTTTACTTGTAGACTAATTTTTATACTAACTACACAGTTTGTGTAGAAACACTTGTGATGGAGAATGGAGTGTGATAACAGATACAATCTTTGAGCATGGATTGTCTCATATTCAAGAGTACAAAATATTGCAAATACACGTGTAAATCATGTCAATTGTAGATTAAAACAATCATGTGTACACACGGTATAATAATTGGCTGTAAAACATATAAAAAAAGTATGTGGGATATATGTCGACAAGTAGACTTTTGATCTATAGCGAATATACACGAACATTGAAACTAATGGCTGCATTTTAATGTAAGAATAGTTAATTTAACGTTGTTTATACCGTTTCTAATTCAGACTCACACAACATTTCAATTGTATGGGTTATATATGTGCTGGCATAAATCATGTTAAATTTGGGCAAAGGTAGTTAAACGTGCTATAGTACTAACAATCATGTGCTAGTTTTCTAAGAGAAGGATGAAGCTTGACCATACCAACTTTCAGTCCAGTCTTATTTTCGATCTTCTTATGCACGCGTATTTTGAGCGGTTCCTATTAAGATATTAATACGACAATCAATACAATGTAACTGCGTGTAATGTAACAACAATTGTACTTAGGTAAAATATAGTAATACAGAATTACATAATCGCTTCACTCAAACATGACAGACTATAACTAAAACTAGTGGGTATTGATGTGCACACAAGAAAACATAACATTATAATACACAAATAATAGTCAACGTTTCAACCAAAAGGTATTTATCAAGGTGTACACAAAACATCAGAAGTCGACGACTGGAAACAAGTATCACATTTTCTATCACATTCACATTTCAGTATTTCCGTTCGATATATTGTTTGTTGTGATAATTTTCCATTTCGTCGTCTTTTTATGTTTTGTGTGTCCCTGTAGAATGCGCACTGTACTTGTTGTGTGGAGAGCATCTTGATGTGTAAATAATATATGTTTAAGAGCTTCCAAACAGACTTTGAGTTTGTAAAAAATTACTATGCCCAATGTTTTTTGTTTATTGAGATAAACTTTTGGTGTATTAACTCAATTGCTGTCTTGATGGCCTATTCCTCTACTGCATAATTTTTAAGAATTTTTGCCACAAGTCGCAGCACTCTCATGCAGATCCATCTGGGTATCGAATATGGATGTCAAAACCTGCAAAACATGTGGCCTTGAAAGCCGAGCCATCTGTGTAGGCCTTGATTGCTGGTGATAGGTAGCTGTTTATAGTTCATAGGGCATATATCATCATGGTTGTCGGTAGTGTTGTTGGCTGATTTATCTAGTTATTTTGTTTGGAAAGTTGGTTGGTGCAGTTCTCCCAAAGGGGTGGTTCGAGGTATATGTTTTCTATTGCTCTCTCTTGCATTGGATAGTGTTGGTCATCTTTCTATCCGGACACATCCAGTAGATACAGTATTTTCATTGTTTTAGTATGTTTAGTATGTTTTCACATGTTTTGGTATTTTCATTTGTTTCCAAGTATCAATATGCCATTTATTTGGGTGGCCATTCTTTTGTCTCTTGTACCTTTCTACCGCTTCCATCAGTGCTCTGTTTCATCTTATATCCAACGGCGTTACATTTGCATCTATCTCACATACTGATCTGGGTGTTGATCGCACCCTTCCACATATTAGTCTCAGAGCATTATTCTGTATCCTATTCATGGATGAGATATGTGTAATGCTCACAATGGTATGAAGTGGGAGGTTACAATCCATCACTGATCTCACATAGCTAAGATACAGTTGGCATAGTAGCCACGATACAGTTGGCATAGTAGCCACGATACAGTTGGCAGAGAGTCTGCTTGTTTGCTCCCAATTTGCACTAGCTAATCCCGTAATGAGGTTTAGGCGTTTAATTGCTTCTCCTCTGAGATTATCAATTTGGTATTTCAGTATTAGCTGCCTGTCTAATTTTACTCTAATGCATACATGGGTTTCTTCCCTTGTTAATATTTCCACACTCATTTGAATGCTGACAAATAGTTTGACTGTTTTGTAACTTCATGAGAAAATAGTGTAAGCAGTTTTCTATGTAACTTCATGAGAAAAAAAATGTCAACATGTTCTACGTAACTTCATCAGATAATAGTGTATATTAATATTTAGTTTTCACAATTTACAGTATACTTTGCCTGTTGATTTTGGTTTAAAAGCGTTGATATAAAAATGCGGAATAATGGTCGCCGTGGAATAGCGCGTACCGCGTAATAAAAGATACATTTTAAGTAATGAACATATACAAAAACATGAATACGTACGTATATGCTCTGTAAAAATTATGACAAATGAGGACAGATATCTTAATGGGATGGTGCTGTGTGGACCTTACCACCACTGATGTAGACAGAACATATATGTCCAGCTGTTTCTCCTTCAATTCGCAATTTGTGTATTGGAATGTGCGTGTCGCACGTGACATCAACAGTGTAGTAGTCGATTTTAAATTTTCTTTCACTGTTGCATGACGTTTGATGATTGAGTATTGTCGTGAAATTTAGTAAGTAACCTACAGATAGAGAAAGAGAGAGAGAAATTTCAGCGTTTGGTGATTGAGTGGTGTCGTGAAATTTAGTAAGTACCCTACAGATAGAGAGAAAGAAATTTCAGCGTTTGATTATTGAGTATTGTCGTAAAATTTAGTAAGTACCCTACAGATAGAGCGAGAGAGAGAAATTTCAGCGCTTGATGATTGAGTAGTGTCGTGAAATTTAGTAAGTAACCTACAGATAGAGTGAGAGAGAGAAATTTCAGCGTTTGATTATTGAGTATTGTCGTGAAATTTAGTAAGTACCCTACAGATAGAGAGAGAGAGAAATTTCAGCGTTTGATTATTGAGTATTGTCGTGAAATTTAGTAAGTACCCTACATATATATATATATATAGAGAGAGAGAGCGAAATTTCAGCGTTTGATGATTGAGTAGTGTCGTGAAATTTAGTAAGTACCCTACAGATAGAGAGAGATAAATTTCAGCGTTTGATGATTGGGTATTGTCGTGAAATTTAGTAAGTACCCTACAGATAGAGAGACAGAGAAATTTCAGTGGTTGATGATTGAGTAGTGTCGTGAAATTTAGTAAGTACCCTACAGATAGAGAGAGAGAAATTTCAGTGGTTGATGATTGAGTAGTGTCGTGAAATTTAGTAAGTACCCTTCAGAGAGAGAGAGAGAGAGAAATTTCAGCGTTAGATGATTGAGTAGTGTCGTGAAATTTAGTAAGTACCCTACAGATAGATAGAGACAAATTTTAGCTTTTGATGATTGGGTAGTGTCGTGAAATTTAGTAAGTACCCTACAGATAGAGAGAGAGAAATTTCAGCGTGTGATGATCGAGTATTGTCGTGAAATTTAGTAACTACCCTACAGAAAGACATAGAAATTTCAACATACACATTACCGTTTTAATTTTAATGTGTAAACAATACCAAATCGTGTGTACATATTGTCTATGAAATGAAAGTAGCGAGCATAAACATAACTATATGTAATCCCTTTCCTGAAACTCTCTCTCCCTCCCATCTCCAACATACTTTTTCTGACATCTTCACAACGTTTTTAATATAATTCTATCAGAAAGTTCTAACGTGAGAACTGGCTCGCGTAATTAACGAGTTAATATCGTCAGCACAATATATCATAGTTATGAGAAGTTAGAGACAATCTTCAATATTTACTGAATTCTTTTCGATCTATTTTGACTATCAATTCCTATCTACCATGTATGTGTTTTCATTGTTATCCCTTATGTATCTGCAACATGGACACATACTCACATCAAGAGAAACGATTGAAGATTTATTTGAGTAGTCTCCGAAAAAAATTGAATATCAAATGGCAAGATGATATTGAAAACAGTGTGATCCTGGAGAGAGCAATGTAAATTGCATACTAATTTTTCCAACAATGAGCTCCTGCAGAAGCCATGTTTCCAATAGTGTTTGTCATGCTCAGTCAGACACTATTCACATGACTTGTACATAAACAAAGGCACAAACAAAAGACATATGCCAGAGCATATAATGTATGGGGGAACACTTACAATTTGTTCAAATAAGAAAGAGAAAAACTTTGCTTCACAAAGATGTAGGGAAATCATACATGAATTGGCATGGCTTATAACACTTGTATCACGCTAGCAGAAAACTCTCCTCAGATGTGTGTATTCTCTATATTTGCATAGAAGATGAACATACGTCTCAGATGTAAGGTATGATCATTCTCCGGTGACTGCTGAAAACACTTAGGCCTATTGTATATCAACAAAACTCATTCATGGTTCCGCATATTTACTCATGATAAGACTAATTTCTGTTCGTTCTTGATTAACTTAATCTGGTATATTATTTCTTCAGATCGCATATGAGAAATAGTGGGACCGATGTACAAAAATGTAACGTTCAGAGCACAACTGTGACGTGTGAAAATAATAGTGTACACTTACAGAATAGGTCAATCATAACCGCCAAAAATAGAAGACCTATACACATAAATAATAAAGTCTTCATTCGTTACATTTTCGACTGTTAGTATATGTTTTGTTGATCATTTTTTGGTATTTTTCGTTGGTAAATTTTTGTTTTGTTTCGTTGGACCAATGAAATCGGAGTTGCATTCGCATGCCATTAAAAGTCAAAGACTGCAATGGCTTCGCCTTTCCAGGACTGCAATGATGTCAAGTCACAACCAATAACACATAACGCATATTTCTGATAAGCAATGTTTTTAGTGTGCCATTAGCGGGTATTCATAAATTACTTCTACAATTTTTACCAATTTGTTACTCCGACCTCCCTCTTGTCAACAACATGCCAATAATTAATGGACACCACCTGCATAATTATGTCTAAAATAATGGCAACCAATCATCACTAATAAATAACGTTTTCTTTGTTGAAACATATTAACACAATATAGATGTTCTAGTTCATATTTAAGAAAAGATAACAACATGAAAATCGTACACGTTAATTGGTGTATACTAAACATTAAACGTAGACTTCAACTTCTGTTTAAGAAGCCCACACCTTGTCAAAGACTGTCGAATTACCCCCTTCCTTTAGCAAATATTGGCGTACTTTATGGACCACCCCCCCCCTATGATAATGTTTATGATCTGTGTTAATCAGTTAACTGTGATGTTAGTCTTCCGTCACCTGTGAAGTTCATCATCAGTCACCTGTGACGTGAATTGTTAATACGAGACATTCTAAGTTGTTTATTCTTGATTAGGTGTTAGAAACTAGCATCACAGCACGTGAGACACTCCCATAAGTGCTCCGGTCTCCGTTCCAGAAGTAACCCACGTATATGTTGACTCAGAGACGCGGTCAGGTGTTGATTGCGTGACCTTCGGTACTTTCCACCAAAACAAAATTCTCTAGATACTCCCATTTTCGACATTCTCTGTATGTCTACGTTCTCATCCTCTTTAACCTGCTTCAGCCTTCATCTTGAAATGAATGTATTACTGCCGTGATCAAATATGCTTTATCATTTCTCAGAATTGTGCCGTCTATCGCCGCAATGCTGCCGATAGGTCGGCTCTCTCGATTCCTCTGACCCCAGCATGACCAGGGAAGTATGTCCATGTAACGCTCTTGACAATTGAGTTATTCAATAAATCCCACCATTCATTTCTGAGCATGTGCATTTCTATCTTGCGCAGCATGCTTTAAGATTCTGTATTACCGAGAGTGTTTATGTATCAGTTATCAACTAATTATATACCACTGTAACTCTATCTCCATCCTCATGCTGGATGTGAAAGTGAAGTGTGCAGATAATTTCTCAACAAACGTCACGCCGTTTTTGTAGGCAGCGAAACCCCAATCGTTTTTATTTGTATTTCTGTGACCTGAATCATCTGTGTATATAGCTATGGTTTGTGCTTTCAAGTGTGGCTGGGTTGTTCATGCACAGTAATCGTGTCTCTGACATCAGTCCATTTTCGACACGATTTATCTAGTAGTAGTATTATGTTTGTCAGTGATTTTTTTCTCAATGTCTACTTCCACTAATTCACTGCCCTTTTATGTTTCTCCACATTCATATTCTCCCCTAGTGTGTCTTCAGCATCTGACATCCATGATCTGCATCCATTGTTTCGTTTTCACTTTGACTCATATAAACGTTGGTATAATGGGTGGTGGTTGTATTCTACTACTTTAAGGTACCCTCATACTTGTGCTGCCTTATGTCACTCTCTACTGCTGGGGAGATTAGGCAGAAATCCCATTTGCAGAGATTGGCGTATCCCTAGTACAACTCAGTACCGCTCGTATTGCCTCATTTTGGACTTATTTTTACAATATGTCGACTTGTGTTTGTGACAGTGTTAGTACTTCGAGATCATAATAGATGCTAGATAACAACATCGATTGTAGAATCAAAAACAGTAACAATTGTGGCATGCCAAATGTTGTCATAACATTGATAACACTGATCCCACTTTTAGCCTTCTGAATCATATTTGTGACGTGTTTGTTGAATAAGAGACTTCTATCAAAGGTTATCCCAAGATATGCCAGGTAATTATCTCTTTCAATGAATGAGTCCATGCAAGCTGGCAGTCTGTCGTTGACCCAATTATTATTATTATTCAAGAGTACCAGGTGACCTTAACTTTAGAGGGATTTATCACAGGTTTGTATATGCTGCACCATATCAACAATTAATCTAAGCCACTCCGTACACTGTCAGCGATATCTGTTCTGTTATCCCCATGTTGTATAGTAGGATATCATCAATAATTTGCTGACATAATTGTAATTATTGGCTGTGAATGGTAGTTATTTGTGTGTATATTTCTTTTGATACATATTAGTGTGGCTTCTTCATTTGTATAAAATAAAGAACGTTCGTAATCAAAACTGATAATTTAGTATAACATTATTTGAACATAGGGTCACAGTTGGTTGTTACGCTACATCTGAAACGCAGCAGTGATTCCAGTGAAGCTTAACCAAATAATACTGCAGCTAAAAACAATAAATTAACTTTAAGATGAAAACGTGTGGTGGTTTGAGACTATTACTTTCTTACAGCGTTGGTAGTAGGAATCTTGACACACCAGGGCAAGGACCAGAATACCCCAAGCGTATATAAACGAACAACATTTACGATGTAGTGTTACCCAGAACTATTATTATAGCTTCCTAAATTGGTTATCACACCGGTCGACTTTGACGTGACCGTCGTTATAACGGAACGGGATGCTACCGAATTCTACATACGTGTGGGACGCCTATCCAATGTATCTGTGCTGTGCAGTGTCTCATGACACAAAACGTATTGACATGTCCAATGACAAGCATGCACATCGTTGGAGTAGGCCCTCGCAGGTGACGATGTACTCGCTAGGTTATAATGAATCTCACGACGTTATTTTCTTTCAGCTCTGATATCTTACTAGGGTTTTTGATGACCATCCGAAACCAAGAAAATGGCATTGACAGCGTCAACAATATTTCAACAGAGGTGGAATGACTGCTTGGGTTGCATGTGTTACGATCCCTATCACGAAGATATGAAGGTGTCCTGACATCAATATCTGTCCATACGAGATCAACTGAAATAAAATGATTTACAAATATTACCATCGAGAAGCGAGATCACTGAAATGAATTGCATGTTTTTGTAAAGAATTGCATGTTTCATTACTACGTTTACCATTTTGTAAAAAGGATTGTTAAACATATTTTTACCATCTTGTAAAAAGATAACAAAAAAGGAATAATTTGTAATACGTAAAACATAAAGCTTACATTGTGTTCATTCTAACAGGAAACAATAGAAATCGTACAAATGAAATATAAAAATACATACATTTATAATAAATCGATGAGTTAAAATTATTTACACATCGATACAAAAAACTTGAGCTTTAATATATTTACTTTCATGAAATGAACGAAACAAATCTACAGCTACCAAACATTTACTGAAAAAAACACCAAAGAAGTTCCCATTATGTATTTTCGTGCGTGTCATTATTATTATACTTCTCTGAATATTTAATTTGCTTAGTATAAATTTTTTTTCTAAAATTATTTTATTATTTTCTAAAAATCTTAGTAAAAAATGTTCATTTTTTGTATTAGCAATGTTTTGTTACTTTGTAAGCAACTATGCAAATATTGACAAGACATGCATTAGATGTTCTATTATATAAATAAGATACATATCACACATATAACAACATGTTTTGTGAGGAAAATTAGAAAAGATGGTTTTAGCAACTTTTAACAGTTTAGAATAAAGTCGATATATTTAGATCTTACACAATATTTTGACAATTTTTGATGTGAGAAGAATTCGATAAAATATTTAACATTCTTGTTTTTCGAAGAAAATATATTTCTAGCTTGATCAAATCACGATTGCATAACGAATTGTTAACACCTTACATGGATTTGACATCAAATTCTACATCATTACAATTTCATATCACACTATTGGTTATCCATTTGTCTTCTTCAGCGTTCATTCTCAAACACCTGCTGGATATCTCTTGTACGAGAATTATGGTCCTACTATATTTCCATTAGGATGTAATCCGGAGAATGGAAATGCGTTGTGTCGCAGTTTCATTTCCGCCAAAGGCCAGACACATCCATCTTCAGTCCAGTTATCCATTTAAAACAATAAGCCAGTTCCTCTTCTGCCAAGTTTGACACATAAGGCGGATGTCATAGTTCTCCATGCATGTCGGTCAGTTGCTAGGGATTGCAGGCCTTGTGAATTTATGCCTGTTGATTTTAATTAATTCATAAATGTTTTTATGAGCGTTGTTTTTGGTCTTTCCTTATTTTCTTTTCCCGTCTGGTATCCATAGGAAAGCGTGTCGTAGGATTCTGTCTTCCTTCATTCTAAGTACGTGGCCGATGCATGTCCAGCGGCGATTTCTGATGATGTTCAGCGCGTATTCTTGTTTTGTCTCCTCTCTTAGTATGTCGTTTGATTTGAATTCTTCCCAATTAGTATTTGTGAATTTTTCTGAGGCATCTCATCATCATTAACTTGCGTCTCACCATCATTAACGAAGGTTGGCTGCAACGTATCTCCAACATCTCCTGTCTCTTGTCTTGGTGGTGCACTCTGCTAGACTGTAACCTGTCCATCATATGATGTTACTCTCCCACTTGAATCTCTGCCTACCTCTTGCTCGCTTCCCTTTGACTTTACCCCCAAGTAAGGTCTTACTTGGTTAAGTATGTTGTTTTCAATATATTTATTATAACGTTTTTCAGTTCTTCCTATCACCATTACTTGGGTATTTTCAATAGTTGTCTTCATGTTAAAGGTAGGACATGCTTGCTGTTATCTATTTATTTGTCTTTGTAGTTCTTCTTCTGATGATGCCACTAGTGCTTGGTCATCTGCAAATAGTAGTTCGTTTAAGTTTTCCTTCAGATTGTTTTCTTCCATTGTCTTTGCTACTTTATAGATGTGGTCTATTTATGGTATGAATAATAGGGGGGGGGATGATAGTACACATCCCTGTCTCACACACAAGTCAAGTCTCCGGGAACCCTCCGAAACACTCTACGAGCTAGTACGAGCTAGCTCTACGAGCTAGTATATATATATATATATACATACAAGGAAACATTGTCGACGTTCAAATACAAAACTAATTATCTTCTTCTAGAGCGTTACTTCTCAAACTCAGGCTGGATCTCTCTTGTAACAGGACCATGGACGTAACTGATTTCTTTCAGGATGTATTCAGAGAATAGAAATGGTTTGTGTCTCCGATTTGTTTGAGACATTGCCCAATACACCTGTCCTAGGTGGAACAAGTAATCTATTTTATATACCACCGTTATATCAAAATGTTTCCAAATGTATAATCTGCTGCCGAGTCAGTGGCTGGCCAGGGAGATCCTAGCTTTCTTAGTCTGCGGTTAACCAGTGAGCTCATGGCTTTCCTAGGCACCGGTCGACCAAGGAGTGCCTGGTTTACGTCATCTTCTACACTTGCTTATCAACAATGTTGCCACTCCTCGAATTTCGCAGAACCTGCGATGTGACACCCTACCACTCGAACACATGTCGCTCTGATGCACTTGCTACAAAGCAGTCATTAATCTATTTTTATGCAAAGATCGTTTGCTTCGCATAGAACAACACGGTAACTTCCGGCACTCTGTCAGCTACAAGACTCACTTTTAACACATGTTTTACAATGATCCGTTAATAATGACAATGCTAATAGGCGGAAAATGAATACACTGGATAGACAAAATCATGAAACTGTCTCTGCAGGATTGTCTACATTTGCCAGAATGTCTGAAGACAGACTTGTTTATACGGATGTTTTTGTTGTATCAGATTCGACACTCCTACGATGTTATTGTTCTATATGCGTTATTAAAATGTTATTTTAAAAAAATAACAGTTCTTATTTATATTTTCAACATGTCTGGAACCATCCATTGGTTTAATTTTCTTTTCACCGACAGTAGCTTGTGTCTGAGTTTCTGAATTCTGAAATGTCGATTTTCTGTTTTTGTCCCTGGTTGGTATTTAAAAGTTAAAAGAAGAATATGAATGGCGAAAAGTACCTTCACTGACATTAGGATAACGATAACATCTAAACAAATTACAAACAAGTTAAAAATAAAAACAGTAAAATGCGTAATCTATTCTATATTAATGTATGGATCAGAAACATGGACACTAAACAAACAACTAGAAGACATGATTGATGCCTTTGAGATGTGGATATATAGAAGAATAAGGAGAACATCATGGACAGAGACGAAAACAAACAAAGAGGTTATAAAAAGACTTAATATGAAGAAAGAATTACTAAGAGAAATGAAGACCAAATAAAATATTTTGGACACATTATAAGGCATGAAACCTTATTTAAGACCTTACTTGAGGGTACAATCAAAGCGAAGCGAGCAAGAAGTCGACAGAGATCCAACGGGAGAGTAGAATCACACGATGGACAGATTACACCACCAAAACAAGAGACATATGATGTTAGAGGTATATTGCAGCCAACCTTCGTTGCGGGGACGGCACTTGATGATGGTGATAGTATTTGACAAGAAGTTGTATAGCAACCTTACTTTACAGCGTGATGACAGTATATTTAGTATAACTTAAGCTAAGTTGCTGATATTGTGATTGTATACAGGTGGCTTAGTCAGTTCGATAAGGCAGGCTATAAATCCTCGTATGTGTTTATGTCGAAAGTGCATGTACTTGATATAGAGATTGCATTTGCTACAAACTAGAAGTATCAGTTTACAAACAAGCGACCAACCCACACATAACTGGAACAGTTAGTTAAAGTTTACTGAAGGCATAATGAATATGGTAACCTATTACCAACGACGTCCAGATAATATCTGAGACTGCTAATAGATGGTAAAATTATATTTGGCGCTGTTAATGGATGTTCATATGATAATTGTGGCTGCTAACACACAAAAAGCCCAGATACTAATTGTGGCTGCTAACACACAAAGAGCCCAGATACTAATTGTGGCTGCTAACACACAAAAAGATCAGATACTAATTGTGGCTGCTAACAAACAAAAAGCCCAGATACTAATTGTGGCTGCTAACAAACAAAAAGCCCAGATACTAATTGTGGCTGCTAACAAACAAAAAGCCCAGATACTAATTGTGGCTGATAACACACAAAAAGCCCAGATACTAATTGTGGCTGGTAATAGATGCTTACATAATAAGTGGTACTGCTAATGGAAGACTTGATAATAATTGAGGCTGCAAATGGATACCCAGTTAGTATTTGATGCAGATAACGGATGTGTATTTAAAAATTGAGTCTGCTAATTTGGCGCAGATAATAATTGAAAATGTTAATGGATACTCATATAATAATTGAGTATGTTAATTCATAACTAGATAATGTTTTACACAGCTAATATATACTAATTGAGAATGTAAATTGATGGCATGATAGTTATTGAGGCTGGATGCCTGGATAATTAAGACCGCTTATGGATGCCCATATATCCTATTGAGGCTGCTAATGTATATCCAGATACTAAATGATGCTGCTTATAGATATCCATATACTAACTGATGCTGCTAATAATATATCCAGATACTAACTGATGCTGCTAATAGATATCCATATACTAACTGATGCTGCTAATAGATATCCAGATACTAACTGATGCTGCTAATATATATATATCCATATACTAACTGATGCTGCTAATAGATATCCACATACTAACTGATGCTGCTAATAGATATCCAGATACTAACTGATGCTGCTTATAGATATCCAGATACTAACTGATGCTGCTAATAGATATACAGATACTAACTGATGCTGCTAATGGATATCCAGATACTAACTGATGCTGCTAATATATATCCAGATACTAACTGATGCTGCTAATCGATATCCAGATACTAACTGATGCTGCTAATAGATATCCAGATACTAACTGATGCTGCTAATAGATATCCAGATACTAACTGATGATGGGAATAGACGCTCATCTGTTAGCTTTACACATCTCTATACTTTACAGAAATGTCCAATGTTAGACATATTTAACAGAAATGACATGTCTACGAAGAATACTTTGAGTGTCATTAAGAGATAGAATTAGAAACGATAACATCAGACAGATAACCAAAACAATACCATTATTGGAACACATCAAAAGACAACATATCAGGTGGTATAACACGCTTCCAGACAACCACATATATGCATGACACATATAGCTATGACATATAGACATAACGGTTATAAAGCCAGAGACACACCATATAAAAGATGGATCACATAAATCAAAGATGTCACATGAACAAGCTTACACACAGCGCACAAGAAGGTGATCTACATAGAACTCGCCCACCCCTGACGCCGCAAGGCGAACAAGGGACACAGCGTATAGATAGATAGATACTTTACAGAGTCAGGAGTAGACATGTTCTGTGAAGACCTCAATTCTGTGTGCTTCATACATGTTTGATTTCGTTTATTCTATTTTTGTGTAATGATCTGACTCTTTCTTTGTATATGCCATGTCTGTATAGCAGTGTGTTTTAAAATGCACTAGCTGCTGGCAGTTTGAAAGCATGCGGAAAATAAGGAATAAGTTGTTTTCTTATTTAACCAGGGTTTGGAATCGACGTTTGTAATATTCTGATCTTTTTATTTCTGATTTTGCCTCCCATTGTTATTGCAGTAATTATACGTAGGAAGTCGTTTATGTTGTTACACGTTGTCTTCTGGCTTATGTAGTGAGTGTTCACCTTTGACATTGATACCGTAGTGATGATGTGATGATAGTTTTATATATAGAATTTGTTGTGTTCATGTACATATATTTGCTTGTGAAAATAAGAGATAGTTGCACTATGTTCTTGTATGATATGTTATATATTTATAGAATGTGTGGCTAATGAACGAGTATCTATGATATTTTATCAAGTATGAGCAAATGTATCTTCATCTTTTTCAGGAAACATCTCTGTAGAGACAGTATACTGTGTTATCGTATGGCATATACTAGATTAATTGTACTATAAAATTGAATGCATATTCGTAAGGTAGAAAGTAGTATCAACTTACTGTACTGACATCCTACGCCAAAGTAGGGCCAACGGCATTCTCCTGTGGAACCGCAGCTTCCGTTTATATCACATCTTACGTTTGGAAGACAGTGACATTGCAATGTGCATCTTCTTCCAAACCAGCCTTCTCTACAAGCTGAAACATGTAACCATTTGTTAATGCCTGTTTCTATTTTAAAATGTGATGTATGCATACGGAAACAGCTTTGTAGATTTATCTCAGATTTTTCAAATTGTGTCATGTTTCATTCGTTGATACTACAAAAAAGTTCAGTAAAATTGTGCATCAAATAGTGCAATGTGATAACAAAATATAATAAAAATAAGTAAAAACAAAACAGAAATATTGTTTTAAAAAAATTGTCTCTATCAAACGAAGGATATAGAATAAACAACTAAACAGTTTTCAACACTACATTGCAATCTAGAGGTATGTACTATTCATTCATCATTTCATTCATTTTCATTTTGTGCTGAAGTTAGCGCATAAGGCAGAGGTTAGATCTCTCCAATTCTGTAATTTCACAGATATTCTGTGCAGTGCTTGAATAGTATGAATATCGGTTGTTTTACTTTCTATAAGTATTGTTCTCCTGAGTGTTTCTTTTGGTCTACCCTTGGCTCTTTTGTCTGTAGGTATCCATTCACTAGATTGGTGGTGTATTCTGATGGTGACTGTGCGTAGGACATGCCGATGTAGGACAAACGGCATTTTCGGATATCATCCGTGATGAAATTTTGATGTGTCTCTTCTCTGATTTTATCATTCGATTTGAATTCACTCCAATGGGTGTCAGTTATGCTACCACGACATTTGTTCTCGAAACTCAGTATTTTATGTACTGAAGATAAAAAGCTTTTCCAGCTATCCCATCCATATGATACTACCGGAATAACGCAGGAATTTAAAAAAGCGCATTTTCGTGCGTGTGCTGATTGACTTTGACCTCCAGATATTAGACAGTCTGTTAAATGCACTGGATGCTAGGGCAATGCGAGTTGTAATTTCTGTTATGACATCACCGTCGAGTGTTAATTTGTTTCTTAGATAGGAGAATTTGTGTACTTTTTCAAGTTGTCGTCCAAGTAAAGTAATTTCGTTAGGTGAATTGTGAAGTCCATAATTTTTGTTATTGATGAATTAATTTAGAGACCTGTTTGTCCAGCGATGAGTTTTAATCTATCAGGTTTTGTTTGTACATGTAAGATATATATATATATAAATATATATATATATATATATATATATATATATATATATATATATATATATATATATATATATATATATATATATATATCATTGTTCGTTATCAGTGACGTTTCTGCGCTTCTGATTAGTTAGTTAGTTTCTGCGTTTTTGTTAGTTATTTAGTTTGTTCCTTTCGTGCCGCAAGCGGCACTTAGGGCAGAAGTTTTGGTTCTCCATATGATGTGGTCCGCTGCCTGCAGCTTTAGTTCCTGAATGATCTTACATCCTATTAATTCCACTTCTTTAAGAATGGTGTTTTTATGGTTCTCTTAGGTCTTCCTCTTTTTCTTTTACCCTCAGGTGAACACATAAGGGCGTGTTGGTTTATTCTGTTTACATCTAGTCGTAGAACGTGACCAAGGTATTTCCATCTGTGTTTCCTTATGATATTTGAAACATACTCTTGGTGTCTCTTAGATCACTATACGTGACGAAGTCGCTCCATGTTATGTTCATCAGTTTGCGAAGACATTTGTTTTCAAAGCTTTTTAGTTTGTTGTCTCTTGCTTGAGTTGATTTCCAGCGTTCACTACCATACGTTAACACTGAGACAATACATGAGTTAAATTGCTTTAGTTTGGTGTTTGTTCTTCGATCTTTTGATTTCCAGATATTAGCTAATGTAGCAAATGTGCTAGCTGCCACTGCTATAAGTGTGCTTATTTCTTTTATTGAGTCTCCGTCAAAAAGACATTCGGCTGCCCAAGTAAGTGAAGCTGAAGACTGTTTCCAGTATGTGGTTATATACTAAGATGTTATTTGTTGAACTGTTAAGTTCCATGATATTTGATTTGGACGCGTTGATCTGAGGGCCAATTTGCTCTGCGAATGTGCATAGTTTGTTGGTTATATCTTGTGTCTGTTAATGAGTAGAGTTTATGGGACAGATATAAATATATTCATCATCATCATCAGAAGTCATTCCGGCGTAGGCGGTCATGGCTTTCCACAGCTCTCTGTTCACAAGATTATGTATAAAAGTCGTTGTTGTTTCCTTTCCGTGCCAGGTTGTAAACTGTCTAATATTTTCTCACGTTGTTGCCCTATGTCTCTGTTGCCTTTTATTTTGCCTGTTGTGACTATGTTATATAAACCTGCCTGTCTCATTAAAAGTCAAAAAAGAAGATTGCCTTTTTCTTATTTTGTTGATTAAGGTCCGTTTCGCATTTAACTCTTTTAATACCTCTACATTAGTTTTTCTGGCAGTCCATGGTATTCTCAGCATTCTTCTGTAGAACCACATCTCTGTTGCCTCTAATTTCCCACTTTCCAGTTTGTTTATTGTCTAAGACTCGCACCTATATGTTAGTATAGGGGTTATATAGCAATGCAGAACTCGCTCACCTTTAATGTCACGGTCATATTACACAGTATATTTTTTTCATTTTTCTGAATGCTGTTTTTGCCTGTCCTGTTCTTGCAAGGTATTACATTATGTTTCTTTGAAATAGCCATTATTTCTGTTTTCTTGATATTTAGGAAAAGGCATTTCTCTTTACTTTCTGTGACAACTGCATTAATTTAATCTTGAAGGTCTTCCTCACTCCTTGCAATCAGAACCAAAATATATTAAGGAATATGTATTAAAAACAAATACATGCGATGACGATTGACAGTAATGAAAAGAACATCTCCAAAGTTAGAGATGTGCTTAATGCAAGGATGTGCAACGACATCATATTTTTTTTTCTCGCTGTAGACATATCAAATTATGCAAATAATAGAACACACGCGGGGAATAACAATTAGAGGTTACAATCTGAATGATATAAGGTCTGCTGATGATAACGTTATGTTTGTAGAGGGCTAACAAGAACTTCAAACCAAGACCATAACAGTTCAATGGATAATACAATATAATTTTTTGTTATAAGTTTGTTTGAGAGAGTCAACACAATGGAATAGTCCTGGAAGTTTGATATGCGTTGTCTATGTCGATAATACTTCTGATATAAACTGTTGCCTTGTATTTTTTGTCACATGTTTATTGTGTCAATATTATGATTGTACATACATCTAGGAACAGCTACATTCACGAATGACTACATCAATTGGCAACCTCCGAACCTGGGTAACTTATAAAAACAATTTGGTAGAATACAAGAATCATTGAACAAATCACGTGACAAAATACCAACATTTTAATTGCATATGCTATTGCACTATCTCGGAAACTTAAAAAGTCGTAGCTTAAAATACCGATCTAGCTATTTGCGCGCAATAAACTGGTCATGCACCTCTCACTCCGTGTGCAGCGCGCATGCCGAGTGGTCAGGGGCTCTTATCGTGCAACGTATCGAATATTGGAATCGTCTGTATATTCGACTTTATCGGAATTTCGTTCCGTTTAATTATGTTCGCTATTTTTTTCCATGGAAACATGTCCACTGAGTCATGTATTGTACCAATAATTTAAATCCAACCCAATTGAATAAATGAAAACACTCATTAAGAGCTACTTCTTCAATGTCCATTCTCACAATCTTGCAAGAAGCAGAATGTAAGTCCATAACATGGACGAGCAAACATGAGTCTAATATTATAATATTGTGTCACGTTTTAGACTTGACGACAAACATCTGCACATAATGAATATATTACATAAACAAAAATACAGGAAATGACAAAAAACTGCAATTAACATCTGATACCGTGTCTACGGAGATTTTTCCTGAAAATGATGATGATGAATTTGCTGCTGGTTGATACACGTACTTTTTAAAGGTGCATTATATCTAGGTTTTGAATTATGTATTTTTCACAGTATGGCTTCCAATGCATCTTGTATCGACATGAAATGTGAATGCATCTTGGATCACGCGTTCAGTGAATGCATCTTGTATGAAAACGTTATTTTAATGCATCTTGGATCACAAGTTGTGTGAATGCATCTTGTATCGACATGATATGTGAGTGCATCTAGGATCTCACGTTGAGTGAATGCATCTTGTATGAAAACGTTATGTTAATGCATCTTGTATCGATATAATATGTGAATGCATTTTGTAGGGACACGTTGTGTGAAAACGTCTTGTAAGGAAACGATGTGTGAATGCATCTTGTATCACACGTTATGTGAAAACGTCTTGTAAGGAAACGATGTGTGAATGCATCTTGTATCACACGTTATGTGAAAACGTCTTGTAAGGAAACGATGTGTGAATGCATCTTGTATCACACGTTATGTGAAAACGTCTTGTAAGGAAACGATGTGTGAATGCATCTTGTATCACACGTTATGTGAAAACGTCTTGTAAGGAAACGATGTGTGAATGCATCTTGTATCACACGTTATGTGAAAACGTCTTGTAAGGAAACGATGTGTGAATGCATCTTGTATCACACGTTATGTGAAAACGTCTTGTAAGGAAACGATGTGTGAATGCATCTTGTATCACACGTTATGTGAAAACGTCTTGTAAGGAAACGATGTGTGAATGCATCTTGTATCACACGTTATGTGAAAACGTCTTGTAAGGAAACGATGTGTGAATGCATCTTGTATCGACATGCTATATAAATGCATCTTATATGGACACGCTGTGTTAATGCATCTTCCATAGGCACGTTGTGTACATGGATTGTGTGTCGACACGCGCTGTTGATGCGTTTTTACCGACATGCTGATTCCATGTATGTTGTGCGGACACTTTGTATGTTTATGAGAACTATTTGCAGTTTGAATTATCTATATTTTCTCCAAATCTACTTTTAGTTTGGATTGGCACCCGCCCCACTCCCACAGTAATGACACTACGTGCCTCAAGTTGTACTTTATATATTTTATGTAATGTGTTTTTGGGTGTTACCCTGCCGTAGTTATTTATCAGTTCGCTTTGAGATCAAGAGTTTGCGGGTTCGAATGAGTCTTCCAGCTGAAGACGGATGTGTCGGGCCATTGGCACAAATAAAATAGCGACACAACGCATTTCCATTTTCTGGACTACTTCCTACTGGAAATCAAGCAGTACCATGGTCCTGCTAGATTCAGTAGGAGTTTGAGAATGAACGCAGAAGAAGAAGAAGAATGAGTCTTCCACTGAATACGGATGTGTCGGGCCATTTACGCAAATACAGCGGTCACACAACGCATGTCCATCCTCTGGACTACATCCTGCTGGAAATCTAATAGGACCATGTTCCTGCTACAAGAGAGATCCAACGGGAGTTTAAGAATGAACACTGAAGAAGAAGAATGCGTCTCGCATAGCTCTTTAAAAAGTGCATTTTTGTTCACGTACTAGAAACTAGTGATGACTTGAAATTACGGAATTACCTGATAATTTTTTACTCCGAGTGTCACTTCGTTGATAGTAACAGGGAACATATGCCATACTTAGAATACAGCGAAAACAGAAGTCTTTGAGATGTGTATTATTTCTCTAATGTGGTTTTTGATGCAGCGGTACACACTTGTTCTTCCTACATTAACATATCCAACATTATCTTTCAACTTGTTGTATGTGTGTGTCCTTTACAACAGTACACATATATGATTTCTAGTTTTGGCATCACGTGTCTTTGTCTCTCAGATTCGTGCAGAAATGTATAACAAATACTGTTATTTATTTATTTAGTCTAAATAATATAACTCAATGTGCATCTTGTCCCACCAGTCATAGTAATAGTAATAGTAATGGCCCCACAGAAACAATTAACGGATGACCACATGCATTGTAGAATTATATAAACGTAAAGTGATATATTGTATACTACACACACACACACACACTAAGCGTATGTCACTGAATATATTATATAAATCAGAATATAGTTTACCTTGTTCACTGGGTTGTAGTAATATAGTGAGTAACAGGGCGGCTTGTGCCCAATGAATCATAACTGTGTTAGCTCTGTCTAGACGGCATCTCACCTGTCACGTGTTCCTAAGTAAGATTAAATAAAATTATTTAATGAATATTACTTTTTATATTATTATATTAATGCTACAATTTAATAATTAACAATTTATTGTTAAACTATTTTTTTCTTATTTTATAAAATTAATTTATTATATTTTATTATAGTAATTATTCAAGATAAATAATAATAATACATAAATTACATACTACATAAGTATATACACATATATAATTATTTAATTAATATACGCATGCGATTGTGACTATGGTTATGATCAATAGCCCCCTAGACAAACCAACCATGCAACAGAAAGATTTAGTAGATGACATGCCGTTATATTGAGGCTCATTTATGAAAACTTTGTAGCATGCCATCTATACAATTATAGACACCCCCCCCCCCATCTTCTGAGTATAAGGATTCTTCAATAAGCATTTCTCTAAGCCGAAAGCTGAAATCTCATGGGTATGAAACAATGCTCAGAAACACCACTCCAATGTACATACGAAGTAAGAACTAATCGCTCTCATGTCCTGGGGTTCTCAAACAAATATATAGCTATATAATTAATATTATAAAACATAATGGAGGCGTGGTGAACATAGTTACAGCTGGTGCGATATAAGGCAGGATGAAGTGGCAGAGTGAGAAAATAATAAATAATCTGACATCGGGGTATTGCAAAGTGTCATCAGCGATACTGGTAACTATACTGGAAATATAGAAGTAATCGTTCAGTAATCTCCAACACTCTGCAGATATGTCCTTGTCGCATTGATCTACCATTGAGAGTGTCAAACATTATTCAAAGACTGCCAGTTATAGTTCTTCATGGTTGATAGTCACGAGGGTTATAGAGATGCATGATCCCAGACGCCAGTCAGCTCTTTAGCTGATGATTATTTGTATCTGAAGAAATGTTTACCAAGAAACTACATATATTTCCAAATATATTCCTTCAAAATGTGTTACGTACTATTTGTAGATATTTCAATATAAACATTCAGATAAGAGAAAACATCAGACATAAGTATACTTCTACAATAAATATACCAAAATACCATTGACTTGTTATAATATACATCAATTATAAGTCAATTATAATATACATTTCAACATAACACACTGGACCTTGAGGCAGATGCCAACCGGTTGTCAATATCATCACGTACAATGCGACTTGTGTAGTTGGTTATGGCTCTCCACAGCTCTCTGTCTACAGTATTGTCTACAGTTGGTCATTGTCTACGGTATTGTCTACAGTTAGTCTGTTTTTGTTGGTCATGGCTCTCCACGGCTCTCTGTCTGTGTCGAACGTCAGATCGTTAGCCAACAGTTTATATTTGGTACTAAAGGAACATATATAATATAGGCATTAGGAAATCGTAAGGGGACGTGAAAGTGAATGTGGCTTAAATTACTTCCCTTGTTTTGATAGCGTCCAAGAATCCATTTTTTGCATCACGTGAAACACTGACCAACGCAATTGTCTTTAGGTAACTTAACGCAACCTTATTGCCTATAAAAAACAACTGTTTACGCTTTCTCATTCATTTGTGCCTCGAATTCAGTAACTATCCATTGGAAAAACGTTCTATAATTTTTACAGTTATTTATTAAACAAGCCCAGGTAAGTGATTTTCATCTTTGCACACGTTTATCGAATTAATTTTATTGTGATAGTATAATTGTATATGTCTAACAAATATAGCAATCATTTCTCTCTTTATATACGAAATTTCACTATTGTTGGAAGTTCCCGGTAATTTTTATCGAATTTAAAAAAGACCCACTGCAGATCGATCACGCGTTCCATAGCCGCCATAGGGTTTCGCGCTATTCCTTCCGGCCGCATCGGTAATTCTGAAATGTCTCTTATTTAAAGAAATTTACGTTTAACAACTACAATTCTTGCCAATTTTAATTTCTTTGGATCAATTTTAAATGATTCTAGTAACAAATCTAAGATTTATATGTAAAATAATTCGAATTATTGGTACAAAACAATGCATAGGTGCGTGTGCTATCCTGCGTCTGTCGCCATGACGACTTAGACTTAAGTCTAAGTGTTTTCTTAGTCAAATCGTCATGTTTAATGTGGATAATTATACAAGAAACACATTGTACATTAAATATATATTGTTCTATGAGTCCAATTCTTATAATTCTCTCATGGAAATTTCATAAAGTTCATTTTAATTTGAGAGATGCGTTCTCCTTTCATTAGACCTAATAATAAATCATCAATGTAGAGAACGTCAACTGCAGCATCTTCCAAACTTTCTCATTCTTTTTGATATCTTTGTCTCTTGTTTTTTATCATCAAATTTTCTACATAAGAATATCCACACTACAAAACATATATAATAAAGTATTTAATTATATAGAGCTAATTAAATATCACTAATATAGGAAAAAGAATATTCATAATGATGTCAAACCATTTTGAAAATTTGGTGCACATACCTACCTAGTATTTCACCCATACCTTTGAAATAGAATTGTTTATGTACCTGTGATACCAAATGCCAGTAATAATAATAATAAAATATATTTCAGATACAAAGAGGGCTGAGATGACATTGCCAGCCATATGCGTGTTGCCATAAAGGGGAGCAAAGAAGAGATTTTAATTATGCTAATTAGACGCCATTATTATGGCTCTGGTTGCATCGGAAAATTAACACATATAATCAACAAATGCGCCTTGTCTTCACAAACACAAATATGTTAGTTTGCAATATATTTTATCCTAAATAATTAAAAAATGCAATAAATATATATTAAATATTTCAATGTAATTATGCAAATTAGACGCCATTGTTAATTATTTATTAACTCTGCCTGCGTCGGAACATTAACACAATGTAATCATCAGGTGCGTCTTGTCTTCCCGAACAAGAAAATGTATAATTTGTTAGGTTTTTTAGTACAAATAACGTTGATATTTATAAATTAGTGGCTCAGTTCCAAGGCAGGGCCGCAACTTTTTGACAACTGTCATTTCATATTTCCTTATATGTTCCATGTAATTATCTCGAGGCAAAAATTAATTCGAAAAAAATTCGTAACTTTTTTCAGAATTGACGTAGAGACTTGGTTGAGGTATCGTTGGATTGCAATTTTCAAGGGCTATCTAACTGTGGTATTTAAAATGCTGTACACCCATTTTGAAAATTTTGTCCATGCGACTATTGTGTTTACATATATATATAATGAGATGCAATTTGGTATATAATTAAATTAATTATACTTACTTGAGGCTGCGGATTATTGCTTGTCATTGCTATTTGTAATCTACATTCCTGATTGTAGATCGGTTTGTCAAAATGTCCTC
>CM067305.1:56480744-56492828 GCA_034231615.1 Meghimatium bilineatum
GTATTAATTCCCCGCCACCAATTGACTATTGGTTATGCCGAACTTCTCTATTGCTCCAGGCATGCAACCAAATGTTCAAGTCGAAAGGATAGTCACGTCCTGAGTCACTGTGCCTCTATGATGGGTTTCAGTCATAGGAAAAAAACAGTGTTGTCAGTTCCTCCTCCCCAATGCTGCGCATTACATCTCTGGCTCCGTCCCAACCACAGAGGGTGCATACTTATATATTCAGTTAAACAGGAAACATATTTCAACAACAAAATAAAAGCATATATTGTATAGATGATGTGTCATGAAGCTTCTCTAAGAATATAACCTCAATATAACAGCACGTCATCCACTAAGGTTTTCTATTGCATGAGTGGTATGTCTAGTGAGCCAGTGGTGAGGCCCACAGACGCAACCACATGCGTATTTGATTGTTCGGTACTGCGTTATCAGGACAGTGAGAATCCATATTACTGATATTATTTCTATTTTCAAGTGCAAATGTCTCCAAAATCGTCCTCCTCCAACTTTTCTTCTATCCAGCTCTCAGTAGTCGATCATACACGCTGCTTGCATGCAACAGAAACCACACCTCCGAAAGAGTGAGACTAGCGACATTGCGCAATTCGCCCTAACTTTAATCCAATTCTTTTTATTTTCATTGTGCAAGTCATGGCTTTCATCATCATCTTACTAATCATCACAAAACAGACATGCGGAAATGTGCGAGTGGTAAAGTTGCTGATGTGAATACACTGACATCCATAGTAAAAAAAATTAACGTAGGCTGTTCACGGCATGTGGTCGTATTCTAATGATAATGAGGCACCTCTGGAGTCCGACAGTTGTCCGGGTGGCTGAACATCCCTTTTTAGGAAAGCACGCTCACTTCTTTATCCAGAGACAGGGGCTAAAAATAGTGCTCTAAATATTACCTGCTGTGACTATGACTATGACCATGAATATGACCAGCTTACTGCGGCTGACGGAGATCTCTACTCAGCGGTAACAACCAAAAGAAAACAACAGACATTCAAATACTCTCATATATGACAAAAAGAATATGTGCACGTTACAATTACGCGTGGGTGTCGCACTGCCAGAAAGACGTACTACACGTGTAACGAAAGAACTAGTAAGGTACACAATTGACATCTCTGCCCAAAGGGAAACACGACAGTCTGAGGAAAGTCAACTTGTGGGAAAAAGCGCTGGCTATTCCTTCTTCTGTATTGGTGGACAACAAGAAGAGAAAGGAGAAGCTGGAGTTGGCTTTATAATTGCATCTATCCTAGCCAGAATGTTGGCTGGATCTCAAAAGGTCTATGTAACCTGCTAACGGATGTTCGCCTTCCACCTTCTAAAACAGCAGCATACAACATTCGTTAGCGTGTATGCCACGAATATGGCGAACACTGATGAACAGAAAGAAAAGTTGTATGATGACGATAACAAAAAAACAGCAGACCCCCAATTCCGACAAACTCATAGTTCTTGTTGACTGTAACGCACGAGTGGGTTCGTACTATGCGTCATGTGATAGTATGCTGGGGATGCATCTCATTGACAAATGCAATGGCAATGGGCAGCTACTACTTGAAATGGGTGCATCATTTAACCTACTCATCTCTAACACTGTTTTTTTTTTAATATATCTCCCTAATAAGACTTCGTGGATGCACCCCATATAAAAACAATGACCTCAAATTAATTATGTCATCATGAGCCAACGTGATAAACAAGATGTGAGAGTGACTAAATCCACGTGTGGTGCCATCTGCTGGACGGACCACATGCTGCTAGTCTCCAAATTTAATCTCCATACTCGTCATCTCCGGTTACCTCAAAATAACAAACAGCCAGAACGTCTCGATTTCTAAAAACTGACAAATTCATCCGAAACTTCACTTTTACAGTCGACTCCGTAGACATTAAAAAGCTGGGAAAGCCTCCGTCGCACAATCTTCCGACATGGCAGAGGTACAGTTGGCATACTATTAACTGCCAAACAACTACATGAAAAGAACAAGAACATCACCCTCCACACCACATGTGTCGACCTAACTAAAGCATTCGATACTGTAAATAGCGAATGACTATGAAAGATCATTGCCGAAAAATGGATGCCCCGAGAAATTCACCAACATGGTTCGCTAGTTCCATCAAGATGGTATGGCAATCTGTGAACAATAAGAAGACGCACACTCTAATTTGTTCCAAGTAACTAAATGTGTCAAACAGGGTTGCGCCCTGACTGCGACGCCCTTTAGCAAAGTGTTCTCCGCCATGTTACATGACGCTATCGCAAATAACAGTGCACGAATTTGCTTTCGCTATCGAGCTGATGGAGGGCTATTAAATCTTAGATTGAAGGCCAACACCAAAACTAAGACAGAAATTGTTCGTGACCTCTTGGTCGCCGACGAGTGTGCACTAAACGCTACCAGTCTGAAGGATAAGCAGGACAGTATGAACCTCCTTTCTTTGGCATGTGATGCTCTCGGTCGCGCCATCAGCACAACGAAGACATTAGTTGTGTATCTACACTGATATATGTTGTACTGTCATGTTGGGATGTCTATAAATGAAAGACTCGACACCTTAACTCTTTCCACCTTCAGTGATTAAGAAATCTCATAGGAGTACGTTGGCAGGATCGAGTACATGACACGAAATCATATGCTCTGCTGACTAGGTCTCAACTCGTCTGGACTGGCCACATTGTCCGTGTGAGAGACATTCGTCTCCCTTAGAATAAGTGTCTATTTTATGGGAAGCTGTGCGATGGTAAACGTTCAAGCAGAAGGAAGAAAATCGCTTCAATAACCATCTAAATAACTATCTCGAGTACTGCAGCTTCGGTCCTAGATCCTGGGAGAATACTGCCCTTAAACGCTCAACCAGAACACTGCTGGTATAATGAAAGTTTGAACAGAACACTAAATCATGGGTGAGAGATTGCAATTGTGTATATATTCAACAGAAAATCAATCGGAATTAATAGAGACATATCATGCATGCAATGATGATGACCTGGCAACTAGTTATTATCTAACAGAAGTATTAAGTAATTCAATCACTAACTTCTTTTGTTAGCTGAACATTGAAACTATACATTATAAAAGTGTACGACTATGACGAATATACACATGAATTGCGGATAATATTTTATTATGAATGTATCTTTATTCAGAAATTCTGTCAAATTCAATACTAAAATCAGAAAGTTAATATGAAATTTAGTTACTAGCACAGAATACAAACATTATATCATATATTTACTAGCACAGATTACATACACTATGATATCTATTTACTAGCACACAATACACACTGCATGACATATATTTACTAGCACAGAATACACACAAGTCATTTATTTGCTAGGAAAGAATACACAAAATATGACATATATTTACTAGCACACAATACACACAGTTTGATATCTATTTACTAGCATAGAAAACATACAATATGGCATATATTTAACAACACAAAATATTCACAATATGACATATATTTACTGGAGCAGAATATACCCAATGTGTCATATATTTAGTAGCACATACTATGCATATTATGACATTTATTTACTAGTACAGAATACACATAATATGACATGTATTTACTAGCACACAATACACACAGTTTGATTTCTATTTATTAGGACTGAATACACATACTATGATATATATTTACCAGCGCATAATATACACATCATGGTATCTATTTACTAGCACACAATACACACAATATGACATCTATTTAAGAACACAGAATACACACACTATGACATATAATTACTAGCACAGAATACACATACTATGACATATATTTACTAGCACAGAATACACACAATATGACATATATTTACTAGCACAGAATACACACAATATGACATATATTTACTAGCACACAATGCCCACACCGTGGCGTATGCAAAAATTAAACACAAAATTGTAGGATGCGAGATAGCGAGTAACGAACACACATCGATACAGTGCGTTTATTAGCGTTCTGTCTCAAACTCCTGCTGGATCTCTATTGTAGCACATAACAATGATAATAGTATATTTCAAACAGAATATCATTCACAGATAGATCATCCGGTGTCCTCACGTTGAATATTGTGACAACGACGTGATACAATTGGCTTCAGTAGCAAAATGACATAAACAATATACTTGGAATATGGATATAACTGGCTTCTAACTATTTATGATACAACTAACTATATATTATACAACTGGCTTCAGCAGCAACATGATATAAACAATATACTCGGAATATGGATCAATACCTTTATACATTTAACATTGATCGATGATCGTAACACGTGAATATTGTTCAATGACTGTATACGTGTAAATATGACTTAATTAGTGGGAAAACATAAATATAGATCATCATCATCATCAAGTGCCGTCTCCGCAATGAAGGTTGGCTGCAACGTATCTCCAACATCTCCTGTCTCTTGTCTTGGTGGTGCACTCTGCTAGACTGTAACCTGTCCATCGTGTAATGTTACTCTCCCACTTGTATCTCTGCCTACCTCTTGCTCGCTTCCCTTTGACTTTACCCTCAAGTAAGGTCTTCAATAGGGTGTCATGTCTTTTAATGTGTCCAAGTATTTTATTTGCCTGATCTTTATTTCTCTTAGTAGTTCTTTCTTCATATTAAGTGTTTTTAGCACCTCTTTATTTGTTTTCTTCTCTTTCCATGATGTTCTCCCTATTCTTCTATATACCCATATTTATATTCTTCTATATAAATATGGATATGTGAGAGTAAATATCTAAATACACATCAATGAGTAAACAGGTAAATAAAGAGCAATTAAAATAAACACCCATATATGTTGCAAAGAAATTACACAGGTACATATGGATCAGTGCAAGTAAACCAATCATATGGTTTAATGAGAGTAAGCATGTACTTTTGGTTGAATGAGACCCAATTGGTAAACATAGAACAATGAGACTAAAACATACATATTGATCAATGGGAGTAAACATGCACATTAGCAGCAATGAAGGTTATGGCTCCTGTGCAGTGTGAGCAGAGCGTGTTATTTCTTTTGTACCAAGGTTTTGTACCAGGACAGAATGCGACAACGTGAGATAATAATAGACAGTTTGACAAACTGGCACGGCAGGGAAACAACATACGCTGTTGAAAAATAATACTGTAGACAGAGAGCTGTGGAGCGTCATGATCACCTACGCCCGCCGGCATGGTACATGATGATGATGTTGACGGGGGTTTAGTGGTGGCTTTGTGGGAATATGCACTGACAATCTGACTCATAGCCAAACTCAGATACAAAGACTTGAAAGAACCCACAACGCAGTAATACGTATCATACTTCGGTGCACAAGACACACATCTGACAAGAGTTATGCGTTGCCTACTTGACTGTCCAACAGCAGAGCACAGATTACAGTATTGCTGTGCACAGATGTACCCTCAAATACATGCATATAAAGAATACCCGCTGCATTCCGAAATACAGATAGTTAAAAGCTGCAGACATAAGAGGGGGAAGTCGTGGATGGGACGTGCTGATGATTTCGTACAAAGCGTGTGCAGATTGCAAGATGTGGCAAAAGGTGCGGAATGGATAAGTTCCTTGATTCTTGATTAGAAACTTGCTTCACAGCACGCGGAACATTCCCATAAGTGCTCCATACGTTATTCCAACAACCATCCAGGTGTATGTAGACTTAGAGTCCTGGTCAGTTGTTGATTGTAAGATCTACGGGATTTCCTAAAAAAATTACTTTTTTCCTCCTCACCTCTAGATACTCCCATTTCTAACATTCTCTGCATGTGTACGTTCTCCGTCGCATTGACATCATCTTCATCTTGAAATGAATTGATAACTGCATAACGCCATTTAAACGGGAAAATAATGGAGAAATCTACCAAAATATTTCGAAACGTGTTTTAGAGTAGTAATATCACTTATCAGGAAATGCAGAGAATCGTGTCCCACAGCTGTGGAGAAAGGAGTGAAGGCTTTGGTCAGTGATAATACCAAGGAGGGGGATGCGATTATATACACGGATGGATCTGTGATTATACATGTTCGCAGTGCTTGGACCGTCACAGCTCAGTACGCAGGTAAAACGATTAGGAAGGAGAGTGGTGCCTTTGCGGCTATAACTGGTAGCATGACCATCTAGACTATGGAGATGACCAGGACATTTGAATGAATATGTACATAGAATGTAACGTAGGTCAGCATATTGAGTGACTCTATGAGTATGATTAGGAACAGTGGGTTGAGGCCTTGAGAAAGGAGAGGCTGAAAGTAGTTAATTTGCTGTGTGTGCAGGATATGTGGGTGTTCGAGGCAAAGAAAAAAGCTGATCAAGTGACGACATGCGCGATTGTTGCACAGGGCGATAAGGCAATAGACCGAGCTGCTGTTTTGAACTCATTAAGAGAAATAGCAGGCGATATTTAAATGTTGGCAGGGACGTATATACGTTTTAATAGGGTCGTAGATAAGTTTCAACTGGGTCGTGGATACGGTGAAACTGGGCAAAAAGATACGTTTTCAGTAACGAGGGTAGTTTGCTTTAAAAAAGGCATTCGCCAGTTGTTGTGTACAAATACCTTATGTTGATAAACTATGTGATGTCTCTTTAGTAGAAAATCGCTAAAGAAGATGGTTTACCCATATTTTGTATCTGCGTCCATGGTACTAAAAGTCAGATTCTAATTTGTCAAAAAGGAGGAGGGGGTAGGGAGTTTAACATGTGAGTAGTATATCATGCAATCATCCCAATATCATTTACCTTCTGTCTTGTTTGCTGTGATTGTATCTTTTATACACCAAGCCTCATGAAGTGACCACAACATAACGCTTATCTTTTTCATCATCACATTACTTTTTACATTACTATACTTGTCTACACATTTATCTCCATGTCTCATGATGTGACCAAAACATAACGTTTATCTTTTTATAATTATAATTTTGAATAATTACTCATCGTTTCATCTTTTCTCACCAATGGCACACTAGAGAAACCACCCATGCAACAGAAAACCTTAGTAGATGACATGCCTTTATATTGAGGTTATCTTCTTATAGAATCTTCATGGCATATCATCTATACAATACTGTAGTCGTGACCTTCAATAACAGTTACCATGTTGTTCCGGCAGGCCAACGTTGTGCTTGAACTAGTTACGGGCAAGTGCGTGGGTGGGCGGAACAACACAGAAACCTGTCTCAAGGGTCAGAGTTTTGCCCTGATGTCAAAGTTTGTTTCGGCGTCATTAGACTCGAAACACTATCGAGTCTCATGGCTGCTGGAACATAGAGCTGACAACTTATGGAAATGCACCACGTGCTGTGAGATCATTTTCTAATCAATAATCTTTTCACATTTGATTCTGTAATACACAAACATCGCCGTATGCACCTGGTCAGGGAAACTGTATAACTTTCTTCGAATATCTTTTTGAATTGCCAAACATATTGAGATCATTGTGATATGTATGTGTCAGACATTGAAAGTGAAAGTTTCGACTGCAGAAGCAGTTTCATGGATCGGTTGAAGTCTAGCATTGCCATCTTGAGAGATATTACCACTGATTTGACAGTCATTTCGTGGTACTCACATTACAAAGTCGTGTACTTTAGCATGCTATATCTATCTTTTAAAAACAACATGTTCTAATGCTTCAGTTATAGCATCTTTCTGCGACAATTATTAAGATTATGACAAACAATATAAAAATTGTCTAATTGCATGTAGAAAAAAAAAATTGGCCAAAGTAGGCATCCTCAATTGTATTCGATTTTTAGACGTGGCTGATTCTTGCTATGCGGATATCAATATCATTGTTTCACCGTTTGTTGTTGCTTGTCGATGTAAACATTCTGAGTGTGATTTGGATCTATAGTAAGGCCGATCGAGTCGATGGTGGTCGTAACTTAACTTATGTGAATCATATATATGGAATATAAATGGTTCATGAAAATAAGTTCCGACTGCATCCATATGATTTGTATGTAGATGTACATATCAATTTCCATTATGTGGTAATTCGTGTATCTTATGCATTGATCGTGTTGCCATAAAAAATAATGAGATAGCATGAACCTATGAATTTAATGAATCTATAGATGCATCAATACGATAGAAAATTAATGTTCGTAAGCAATGCCGCTAATTTATATCGCAATTATGCATGTGTAAACCCGGTCAAGTTTGATTGAAATAGTCAATTATGGTAAGAGTATAGTCAACCCCGTAGCCATGTGTGAAACAATGACCAAATATAGATTTATGTGAATTAAATAGCAACAGTTATAACACAAATAATAATAATAATAATAATAATAATAATAATAATAATAATACTAATAATAATAATAAGACCCGTAACTCGTGAGACTCGTATGGATGCCAGATAGGATACATAAGCACACAACTTCCATCCACACAGCTGTTCTCTCAGTCATTCAAAGAACTGTAGAAATTCACGCACTCACCATTCCTTGGTCTTAACAATACATGATTTTCTCTGGTCTCTTCTCCATCAACGCTGGACCGTCCCTTGCTAAATAATTTAATATGGATTGTCGTGTCTCTTTTCATGTCCTCAACAAACATGTTTACAACGTTTCACCACTGTCAAATGTTGTTCAAAAGTTTAAATTGTGGGCAGTGTTCTATACACTGTATGTTTATTTGTAGCCGGATAAATTTATTTATTTCTTGTTCAAAACCAGTGCAGAAATTGTACCCAATAATAATAAATACAAATAATAATAAATAAACCAAATGGCACGGATTCTTTGACATAATCATTATCATTTGAAACACCATTTCTAATATTTAATATGTAATTTAACTCATCATTCTTAACATCGTGGTAAGTAATTAGCTAAAATGGAGTACACCAACATGATTCGATTCCCGATAATCTTCTGATCGAATAACGTTCAATGTTAATATGTACACCCAGTTAAGAAAATATATCGTGAAGTAACAATGTCAGAATAGAAGATTAAAGACACCGACCATACACTTTTATAAACTATGTATATTCAGTGGTTAAAAATGCAATAAAATGTAATACGGATTGTGAAAAAAATTAAAGATGACAGTTCATCATAATGAAAATGCACATGGAGATATCACGTTTACCTTCTGCTGACACATTTATCGGATTTATGATACACACTTTCCCATGGTGGTATAGTAGTATTAATATATATATATATAGACTGTAGGAGTTTTAGATATGGATGTTATCACTCAGAATACACATCATCTTCTAATCTGCTCGACATTATTTAACAGTCAATACTTATTCATGTTGTTCAGCAGCCGCTTTACCCCTTTTTTTTCCTCTCTGAAAGTACATTGTTACGCCAAATACCATAAACAGGAAAATGCACAACCCTAACCAGTATGGCAGCGCTGTATTCGCTACTGAAAATAGAAAGTTCAAAAACACAATCGTCATGTTCGAAGTTACACGTGTGAGTGCTTATGTATGTAATATATGCACATTGAAATCTCTGAATATCACATACTTTTATAGCGCATTTCGTAATATAACATCACTTTTTGAAATCATCAGTTATATTTATTATATACTTATGTCTGTACTGAATATTTCAAACTGCTGTTATTACATACATTTTGTGTCCATGACCAATTTGTTATAACGGAATTCCAACATTATATATATATATATATATATATATATATATATATATATATATATATATATATATATATATATATATATATATATATATATATATATATATCTTGGACGTAGTCTAAAGCATGTATTTTAGTAGTCGTAACCCGTATTCGTAACCTTCGATAACAGTTACCATGTTGTTCCGACAGGCATACTTTGTGCTTGAACTAGTTACGGGCAGGGCGTGGGTTGGCGGAGCAGCAAAGAAACATGTAGCAAGGGCCAGAGTTGTTTCCTGATGTCGACGTCTGTTACGGTGGCATTAGACGCGAATGTAGTATTCTATGTAGACTCGAATGGCCACCATCTAGTCGAATGGCTGCTGGAACAGATGGCGGAGTACTTATGGTAATGCCCCACGTACTGTGGGGCCAGTTTTCTAATCAAGAATCAAGAATGTATTTTAAATTGTTTTCTAGAGTTAACATTTAATGTTTGCTGTTTTGTGATCAACGTTCAACTCTTTCTACATATAGATTAGTCTAAAATCATATGTCAATAATATTCAAATTTGCGTCTGTCCAGAGAAAAGCATGATTTTTGTGATATACGGAATATAATCTACGATCTGTGATGATGATGGATGCAACTGAAAATAAGAATATGATCAATAAACTGTCTGTACCAGTATGTGCAATGAGCCACGTGCTCTAAATTCTGCCCTTGAACAAACTGCTATGGCTTTCTCCTTTGCATGTATACCATCCGTGATCTTTCACCACAATGCAAAACGAGTCAGAACATCATATGTCTATGACTCCGTAGCAATGCCTCTACCATGTGTATCACATTTACAAACGTCGTTCCATCTAATTTTATACAACAAAATATTCCAATGTCGTATGCAATTCGTTAAATGTATGTGTATGCTGAATTGAAATGACGGAACCATAATTAATTGTGCATTATAAGAAATTTTCTATGTCACTGGCAACATCGGTATGTGCTGAAGAAACACTACAAGTGAAACTGTCGGAACATGTTATGTTATTTATCAATTAATCTCGTGCCATGTCGAATGGCGTAGGCGCTCATGTTTCTCCACGATTTTCTATCTCGTGTGTTGCCAATAAGCTCGGTGGGTGAACTTCTACCGTGACACAATACTAGTCCATCTAGCCGCGATTTTCTTTCTCGTCCCCTATCTCTTCTCTCATTGATCTTTCCAGTGTCTATTAAGTGTTCAAGATATGTTCTTCTCAGTACTTGCCCTAAGAGATCTTGACTGCCTGCCCCTAATGTTTGATATGATTGATCGTTTTACGCTATCATCAATGAGAACATCTTCATTAGTTTTGTTACCTTCCCATGATATTTTCATAATTCTTATCTGAAACCACATCTCTGTAACCTCTAATTCGCTTTGCATTTTGTTTACAGTCCATGCTGCACATACATTCAAAAGAATGTGTTCAATATTAAATCTTAGAACTCGAATTCGGGTCTGTATTGATATTCTTCCATTACACAAATTGGTTCTCATTTTTTGGAATGCTGATTTTGCTTGTGCTGTTCGGCTGCGTATGTCCGTTGATCATCTACATTCTGATGTTAACAAGGTGTGCCAGTTTATTTCACATTTTCAACTTGTGTTAGTTTTGTGTCATCATGTATCATGTTGCATCTTCGCGGTGTAGGCTTCTTTGAGACAACAATTCTTTCTGTTTTCTTCTTGTTTGGTTGGTTGGCTGCTGATACAGTGACACATTGATTCATGCACTTTGACCCAGTGTCATTAAAATGGCATTATATTGCTGGGAAATATGTTGACATTCGGCCTACCACGGGCCAGAGCTAGATAATAAATATCCCACCACTAGGATGGTACGTTTACAAATATTCATTACTCTGATACACTGCAGTCGAGACGAGTTCACTGTGCCCATCCTCCGCCACCACACGACTACCGATTATGCCGAACGTCTCTATTGCTCCATGTCTGCAACCAAATATTACAATCAAAAGGATTGTCATGTCCTGAGTCACTGTGTCTCTATGATGGGTCTCAGCCATAGTTAAAAAAAGTGATCTCAGTTTCCTCCTCCCAAGTGCTGTGCAGTATATCTCTTATCCTCTTCCAATCACACATGGTGCATACATATATACAACGAACAAAAACATATTGCAACAAAAAAATAAAAGCATGATAAGTATAATTGTATAGATGGCGTGCCATAAAGCTTCTGTAAGAAGATAACCTCAATATAAAGGTATATCATCTAATAAGGTGTTCTGTTGCATGGGTGGTTTCTCTAGTGGGCCATTGATGAGACCCACAGTCGCAACCGCATGCGTTTCTTATTGTTTAAAATGATTCCTTCGTTTTCACTTTATTTCACTACTTTATCTAACAGGGCT
>CM067305.1:56492928-56547438 GCA_034231615.1 Meghimatium bilineatum
ATATTTCTGACTATTCTTAGATCTTCCACATCAAAGTTAAGATTTTCAATCAGTTTTATAATCTCTGAATACTTCACCTAGTCAAATACTTTGATGTACAAATCTATAAAACACAGTTAATTGTCGTGTTGTACTTGTATGACCCTATCCAATAATGGTGTTAGTTTGTATATATACACATATATACATATATATAGGACATGTCGTGTGATTTTTTCCTTCAACGAATCCGCATTGTTCTTCTGCTGTCTCTTGTTTTTTTTCCGTTAACATGCCTCATTATTATGCGCAGTAGGATCTTGGTCATCTGACTCATAAGGGTGGCTCTTCTGTGGTCTTCACAATCTAATGCATCATATTTCTTTGGTGACCTATGAAAATTGATTGTAGCAAATCAGATGTAATATATACACTTTTGCTGATGTCATTTAAAAATGTGTGCTATTTATACCTACGTAAAAAAGAAGGTCGGTACAGTGACCACGCTGACTAACAGACTATATGGTATTAGGTATGTTGATTATCATCTTTGCAAACTGGACACTTCTATAGGTGCTCCGATCCCCGCTTCAGTAAATCTCTCAGGGTATAACGGCTGATGGTTCCGGTTCTATTTTGGTTCACTACTCTTTTTGAAATCTTTGTTAAGGGTTCTATTCGGGCCACGCACATCCTCACTCCCAATTCTTGCATTCTCGATATTGACTCATGCTTAATCATCTCACAATTCTCTGACCGTGAGGACTCACGAAGAGCAGTGAGTATGTATGTTCGGTCCATAGGCTGACCGTCTGTTGTGGTGGCGATACTAGCTAATTTGTCGTCCCGTTCGTTTCCTTCCACGCCCGCATTACCGGGGACAAAAATAAGCTTGAGTTTTCGTAGTGGTGCCGGTATTTTAGCTCTCGCCGATGACACCGCCCACTCCCTACGTACATCACCTATTTTGACTTTCTGAATCATATTCAATGCATCTCTTAGTATACATGCATGGGAATAGACTTGCGATTCCAGCCAATAAAGTACCTGTGTTGAGGTAATACTTTCACAGTTAGACTGCTTGTTGTTGCGGTAAAGGCACAACTGGCTTCGTGTACTGTTCTTCCTTTTGATATGACAGTAAAGAACAATGCACATCTCTGGTGTCGGATGACCGACCCGTCCGTGTAAATCACAACATCTGTGTCATCGGCATTCTCATATATTAGTGCCTTGACCTCAGCATACTCGATTACGTGACTGTATTTCCTGCACTCACTGTTAAGTGTAAAACGGTCTTGCAAAACTCTTGAAGTACCATGGAAAGAGGATTAAAAAAGAATCAAGAAGAGGAATAGGTATTCATTCCTCGCCATGAGCTATGTCTTCTGGGGCGCAGATATGTTTAACGGTATCCTCGGAACTACACATCGACGATATGCCTCTATTGAGTCTGCTTCCCTTTACATGAAGGGGCTTGCTGTTTAGCTGGTGCTCTATGGCAGAACTCACTCTGAGGTATGAACTGGCAAGCCACATATCAATTTTATGAAATATACTCTATATGGTATGTATACGAAACAAAACACAGGCAACAGTGCACAAAACATCTTCAAAGTGTCATTGGTTACTCCATTTGTTAAACATATTTAATTTATCTTCATGATAACTACAGAAATTTACTTAAACATTTCAACTGGATAGTACTTTAAAATATATACAAGAACATCATTGAACAAACAGTAATAATAGCGACACTATCACAAGCATGGTCTCTGTATTCATTTTAATTAAGTAAGAACGTATCGTTGAAACGTTGAATTAGTCTGTATTTAATACTGTTACATATATTGTTTCGAGTCCATTAATCTGACAGTCTGTTTGTAAGTACGTCATCATTTATTAGGAATCAGCACAAATATATATGTAACCCCTCTCTCTCTCTCTCTCTCTCGCTCTCTATGTATGTATATATATATATATACATATATATTAATATATATATATATCAGGGGATACCGGATTTCGGCTCCGGTTCTGGTAAATCCGGCCATTTTTACAAATTCTGCTCCCGTCCAATTTTGCCGGATTTAGGGGGGATTTGTGTTGCCTAGTCAGGTAAATTTTCTGTACATGTTTCATGAGGTCAAGCACAGTAGCACTTCAAGTTTACTATTTCTCGCTGATGTAAATAAGTATTTTAAGAAGAAGAAAAAAATGCATTTTGAATTTTAATGGTACATTAACTTCATGAGTTCGTGGGGCTTGAATATTTCGAATGTTAATGGTACATTAACTTCATGAGTTCGTGGGACTTTAATATTTCGAATTTTCGTAAATTTATTTGGTCCTGCCAATAAAATAAAATGGGATCAAAATCTAAGTCATATAGCGCCGTTTGGGATTATTTCAAGGTTAAAGACGATGATTCAGAAAGGTAAAATGTAAGTTGTGTGACAAACAGTTATCGCCTGGACGATCATATCGTCCCAAAGAATTCTCAACATCATCAATGTACACCCATTTGCGATCGATGCACAGGAAAAGCTATGACGAAATGATGTAAAAGAAAGCATCACTGAAGTGCATTGTATTGGCGACCACATTTATGATGAATCTGGGATCGTGTTTGCACAAAGCAAGCAGCAGTACCCATCAGTCAATTATGCAGGCATGGAAAACGCATTCATGCTGCCGTAGTCCGAATGATAGACATAGATAAGGAGCTTTTTCAAGTAGTTGAGCAACCAGGTTTCAGAGACCTGATGCATACAATGGAAAAAGGTATGAATTGCCTTCAAGAAAGTACATTGCTGAACATGTCATTCTTGATATGTGTAAACGTCTGAAGGTAAAAATTGCAGCAATGATATCTGACACTGATTACATATCATTCACAACATCTTCCCAGCAATAATGAAGGCTGACTGACTGAAATAGTGAAAGTACTGAATGAATGTATTTCAATAAATTCAATATCTTCAAGGTACTGTTGTTGTGAGTTGTAACTGAGCTGCCAAATTGCCAACTGAAAACAATGTGGAAACTAAAAACTGAAAACTAAAAATTAAAATTACTAAATTAGCATTATGTGCTTATGTGCTTATGCATTCATCTTGAACATATGAAACTTAATATTACTTATTCTAATGCACATATAATTATTTTTCATTTAAATAATTTGTTATGAGTATATGCCATCTTGGTCATGTCTATCATAATAAACTGCAAATAATGAACAGTAGAGTGACGTCACTCACCTACGTCAAGTGATGGAGTACATTATTCAACTTCTATTTATTTATTTTTTAATCCGGCTTAGACCGGATTCCGAAATTTTTTACAATATATATATATATATATATTAGGGCTGTACTGGATTCAAATTTTCGGAATCCGGCCGGATCCGGATATATATATATATATATAGTATGTATATACACTAACCTTCGCATTTATCTCCACTGTAGCCAGTGTGGCATTTACTACACTTTCCAGAGTTCATGTCGCATATTTTATCCAGACAGTTTGAAGAACACTCCATACTACATCCATTGCCGTGCATGGTCTCTGGGCACTCTAGTGTTGTAATAAACAAGTAATAACAATTACTAATACTAAATTGCACAATTTAGTGAAGCAGGTCTACAAATGGGATTATTCATACATATACATGCATATATGTATATATGTATATATATATATATATATATATATATATATACATATCTAGTGTATAAGAATAACATTGTCATGTTGAAGTAGTGTAGTGATTCCACTACATAAGATTTAGTAAAAAAAATATATCTGACACTTACTGAATAGGAAAACAGTTGACCATTGTATTTACTAAGTCGTAATGTTATGAGATGTTAACGATGTCAAATTTCAGTACATTCTGATATATGATGGCGGTAGACATCTATTCTCCTTAAAAGTTTTTACATCCCGGATGAATCTGGTACCCAATTAAGGATGGGTCGAGTCAGGAGTCGTTGCATTCTGAAAAATATTTCCATTGCAAATGGGGAATGTAAATAATGGATGAATCATATTCGAAGCCAGTGTTAATCCCGTGTAGTAGGTACTGTCATACTTGAACAATGAATACATGGCGTCAAATATGAAATTTACGGACGTCTCCAGAGAGCTCTTCATTGTTTCCTACAAGCGATTTTACTTAGTACTATTTCTACACTGTCTGGTCGCTAATCCAGTCACTGTGTCGTGTCAGTGACTCTAAATGGTTAAGCCGTGTTCTAATCAATCACATTCAGAAAAGAAATAACATAGTACATCTAAATATTCCTCAATTAAACACAGAAACAAAGCTATGATACAAAGATACAGTTACGTTAGACTGAGAAACAGAACTAAAAAATAACGGACCACCGAAATAAAAAAGGTGACAAATTCCACAATACTCAGCACGCAGAAGAACCATCTCCAGAGAACTTTTCTACACTTGACTCCGAAAGGCTATAATTGGTCAGCCAATAGATAGAAATATGAAATGAATCCGCTACTATGTTGTAACATCTACATAAGATAGATATGAGAGTTTGACCAAATGGGATACCATACTAACCATGATGCATTACACAGTATGAGTAAATGTTATGTAGTGGGCACCGATCCAGACTTCTGTATTATTTTTGTGCCATACGAAATTAGTATCTACAATAAGAAGAGGATGAATGTGACTCACACACCATTAATGAGAACCACAAGTTTTGTCCAGCGGACGAGTGGTTTAACATTACACAAACACGACTCCCGCTAATAGATAATATTTATATTTAATGGATGTTAGTAGTAATATGCACTAATAGACCATCTGTATATTTTGTAGATATTAGTATAAATATACAGTAATATATTTTATGTCTATTTTATAGATATTTTTTTAGAAAAACGTCATATTAGATGATATTCTTAACATGCAGACATTTGTAGTAATAGCCACTACTATATATGTGTATATATATGCATATATATATATATATATATATATATATATATATATATATATATATAATTTTATACATGTAGCTGCGTCTGTGTGTATCACCAATTGTGACAACAGACGACCCACGCAACAGAAAACCTTAATAGATGACATGCCCTTATTTTGAGACTTTCTTATGGAAGCTTTGTAACATGCCATATATACAATTATAGTGACTTTCTGTGTAGAATGCCCCCTGAAAAGACATTGCACTACGCAGAAAGCTAATTCTCTAGTTTATGAATGAAAGCTCAGAAAAACGACCAAACTGCACATAGGAAGTAATAGCTAATTGCTAGCACTTATTCGAGTTCTCAAACAACAAACAAAAAATATATAGTTTGTGGTTTTATTCTTGCATTAGCTACGCAATATATATATATATATATATTTATATATATATATATATATATATATATATATATATATATATATATATATATATATATATATATCAGGCGTCCTATTTCAATTCATAGTTGTGTATACAAGTAACCTCTGGTATGTGTCTGGAGTCAGTAATAAGCTCATATTTATTAGTGCCAATAATACGCTCATATTTGTTTGTGCCAGTAATACGCTCATATTTATTTGTGCCAATAATAAGCTCATATTTGTTTGTTCCAATAATAAGCTCATATTTATTTGTTCCAATAATAAGCTCATATTTGTTTGTTCCAATAATAAGATCATATTTATTTGTTCCAATAATAAGCTCATATTTATTTGTGCCAATAATAAGCTCATATTTGTTTGTTCCAATAATAAGCTCATATTAATTTGTTCCAATAATAAGCTTATATTTATTTGTTCCAATAATAAGCTCATATTTATTTGTTCCAATAATAAGCTCATATTAATTTGTTCCAATAATAAGCTCATATTTGTTTGTTCCAATAATAAGCTCATATTTGTTTGTTCCAATAATAAGCTCATATTTATTAGTGCCAATAATACGCTCATATTTATTTGTGCCAGTAGTACGCTCATATTTGTTTGTGCCAGTAATACGCTCATATTTGTTTGTGACAGTATTATGCTAATATTTGTTTGTGCCAGTAATACGCTCATATTTGTTTGTTCCAATAATAAGCTCATATTTATTTGTGCCAATAATAAGCTCATATTTGTTTGTTCCAATAATAAGCTCATATTTATTTGTTCCAATAATAAGCTCATATTTGTTTTTTCCAATAATAAGCTCATATTAATTTGTTCCAATAATAAGCTCATATTTATTTGTGCCAATAATAAGCTCATATTTATTTGTTCCAATAATAAGCTCATATTTATTTGTTCCAATAATAAGCTCATATTTATTTGTGCCAATAATAAGCTCATATTTGTTTGTTCCAATAATAAGCTCATATTTGTTTGTTCCAATAATAAGCTCATATTTAATTGTTCCAATAATAAGCTCATATTTATTTGTTTCAATAATAAGCTCATATTTATTTGTTCCAATAATAAGATCATATTTATTTGTGCCAATAATAAGCTCATATTTGTTTGTTCCAATAATAAGCTCATATTTAATTGTGCCAATAATAAGCTCATATTTATTTGTGCCAATAATAAGCTCATATTTGTTTGTTCCAATAATAAGCTCATATTTATTTGTGCCAATAATAAGCGCATATTTGTTTGTTCCAATAATAAGCTCATATTTATTTGTGCCAATAATAAGCTCATATTTGTTTGTTCCAATAATAAGCTCATATTTATTTGTGCCAATAATAAGCTCATATTTATTTGTGTTAATAATAAGCTCATATTTGTTTGTTCCAATAATAAGCTCATATTTGTTTGTTCCAATAATAAGCTCATATTTATTTGTTCCAATAATAAGCTCATATTTGTTTGTTCCAATAATCTCATATTTATTTGTTCCAATAATTAGCTCATATTTATTTGTGCCAATAATAAGCTCATATTTATTTGTTCCAATAATAAGCTCATATTTATTTGTTCCAATAATAAGCTCATATTTGTTTGTTCCAATAATAAGCTCATATTTGTTTGTTCCAATAATAAGCTCATATTTATTTGTTCCAATAATAAGCTCATATTTGTTTGTTCCAATAATAAGCTCATATTTGTTTGTTCCAATAATAAGCTCATATTTATTTGTTCCAATAATAAGCTCATATTTGTTTGTTCCAATAATAAGCTCATATTTATTTGTTCCAATAATAAGCTCATATTTATTTGTGCCAATAATAAGCTCATATTTGTTTGTTCCAATAATAAGCTCATATTTGTTTTTTCCAATAATAAGCTCATATTTATTTGTGCCAATAATAAGCTCATATTTGTTTGTTCCAATAATAAGCTCATATTTGTGTGTGCCAATAATAAGCTCATATTTGTTTGTTCCAATAATAAGCTCATATTTGTTTGTTCCAATAATAAGCTCATATTTGTTTGTTCCAATAATAAACTCATATTTGTTTGTTCCTATAATAAGCTCAGATTTGTTTGTGCCAATAATAAGCTCATATTTGTTTGTGCCAATAATAAGCTCATATTTATTTGTTGCAATAATAAGCTCATATTTATTTGAGCCAATACTAAGCTCATATTTATGTGTGCCAATAATAAGCTCATATTTGTTTGTTCCAAAAATAAGCTCATATTTATTTGTGCCAATAATAAGCTCATATTTATTTGTGCCAATAATAAGCTCATATTTATTTGTGCCAATAATAAGCTCATATTTATTTGTGCCAATAATAAGCTCATATTTGTTTGTTCCAATAATAAGCTCATATTTATTTGTGCCAATAATAAGCTCATATTTATTTGTGTCAATAATAAGCACATATTTATTTGTGCCAATAAGAAGCTCATATTTGTTTGTTCCAATAATAAGCTCATAATTATTTGTGCCAATAATAAGCTCATATTTATTTGTGCCAATAATAAGCTCATATTTATTTGTGCCAATAATAAGCTCATATTTATTTGTGCCAATAATAAGCTCATATTTGTTTGTGCCAATAATAATCTCATATTTGTTTGTGCCAATAATAATCTCATATTTATTTGTGCCAATAATAAGCTCATATTTATTTGTGCCAATAATAAGCACATATTTGTTTGTTCCAATAATAAGCTCATATTTATTTGTGCCAATAATAAGCTCATATTTATTTGTGCCAATAATAAGCTCATATTTATTGGTGCCAATAATAAGCTCATATTTATTTGTTCCAATAATAAGCTCATATTTATTTGTGCCAATAATAAGCTCATATTTATTTGTGCAAATAATAAGCTCATATTTATTTGTTTCAATAATAAGCTCATATTTATTTGTGCCAATAAGAAGCTCATATTTGTTTGTTCCAATAAGAAGCTCATAATTATTTGTGCCAATAATAAGCTCATATTTATTTGTGCCAATAATAAGCTCATATTTATTTGTGCCAATAATAAGCTCATATTTATTTGTGCCAATAATAAGCTCATATTTGTTTGTGCCAATAATAATCTCATATTTGTTTGTGCCAATAATAATCTCATATTTATTTGTGCCAATAATAAGCTCATATTTATTTGTGCCAATAATAAGCTCATATTTGTTTGTTCCAATAATAAGCTCATATTTATTTGTGCCAATAATAAGCTCATATGTGTTTGTTCCAATAATAAGCTCATATTTATTTGTGCCAATAATAAGCTCATATGTGTTTGTTCCAATAATAAGCTCATATTTGTTTGTGCCAATTATAAGCTCATATTTATTTGTGCCAATAATAAGCTCATATTTATTTGTGCCAATAATAAGCTCATATTTATTTGTGCCAATAATAAGCTCATATTTGTTTGTGCCAATAATAATCTCATATTTGTTTGTGCCAATAATAATCTCATATTTCTTTGTGCCAATAATAAGCTCATATTTATTTGTGCCAATAATAAGCTCATATTTGTTTGTTCCAATAATAAGCTCATATTTATTTGTGCCAATAATAAGCTCATATTTATTTGTGCCAATAATAAGCTCATATTTATTGGTGCCAATAATAAGCTCATATTTATTTGTTCCAATAATAAGCTCATATTTATTTGTGCCAATAATAAGCTCATATTTATTTGTGCAAATAATAAGCTCATATTTATTTGTGTCAATAATAAGCTCATATTTATTTGTGCCAATAAGAAGCTCATATTTGTTTGTTCCAATAATAAGCTCATAATTATTTGTGCCAATAATAAGCTCATATTTATTTGTGCCAATAATAAGCTCATATTTATTTGTGCCAATAATAAGCTCATATTTATTTGTGCCAATAATAAGCTCATATTTGTTTGTGCCAATAATAATCTCATATTTGTTTGTGCCAATAATAATCTCATATTTATTTGTGCCAATAATAAGCTCATATTTATTTGTGCCAATAATAAGCTCATATTTGTTTGTTCCAATAATAAGCTCATATTTATTTGTGCCAATAATAAGCTCATGTGTGTTTGTTCCAATAATAAGCTCATATTTATTTGTGCCAATAATAAGCTCATATGTGTTTGTTCCAATAATAAGCTCATATTTGTTTGTGCCAATTATAAGCTCATATTTATTTGTGCAAATAATAAGCTCATATTTATTTGTGCCAATAATAAGCTCATATTTATTTGTGCCAATAATAAGCTCATATTTGTTTGTGCCAATAATAATCTCATATTTGTTTGTGGCAATAATAATCTCATATTTATTTGTGCCAATAATAAGCTCATATTTATTTGTTCAAATAATAAGCTCATATTTATTTGTGCCAATAATAATCTCATATTTGTTTGTGCCAATAATAATCTCATATTTGTTTGTGCCAATAATAATCTCATATTTATTTGTGCCAATAATAAGCTCATATTTGTTTGTGCCAAAAATAAGCTCATATTTGTTTGTTCAAATAATAAGCTCATATTTATTTGTGCCAATAATATGCTCATATTTGTTTGTTCCAATAATAAGCTCATATTTATTTGTTCCAATAATAAGCTCATATTTATTTGTGCCAATAATAAGCTCATATTTGTTTGTTCCAATAATAAGCTCATATCTATTTGTGCCAATAATAAGCTCATATTTGTTTGTTCCAATAATAAGCTCATATTTGTTTGTGCCAATAATAAGCTCATATTTGTTTGTTCCAATAATAAGCTCATATTTATTTGTTCCAATAATAAGCTCATATTTATTTGTGCCAATAATAAGCTCATATTTATTTGTGCCAATAATAAGCTCATATTTATTTGTGCAAATAATAAGCTCATATTTATTTGTGTCAATAATAAGCTCATATTTATTTGTGCCAATAAGAAGCTCATATTTGTTTGTTCCAATAATAAGCTCATAATTATTTATGCCAATAATAAGCTCATATTTATTTGTGCCAATAATAAGCTCATATTTATTTGTGCCAATAATAAGCTCATATTTATTTGTGCCAATAATAAGCTCATATTTGTTTGTGCCAATAATAATCTCATATTTGTTTGTGCCAATAATAATCTCATATTTATTTGTGCCAATAATAAGCTCATATTTATTTGTGCCAATAATAAGCTCATATTTGTTTGTTCCAATAATAAGCTCATATTTATTTGTGCCAATAATAAGCTCATATGTGTTTGTTCCAATAATAAGCTCATATTTATTTGTGCCAATATTAAGCTCATATGTGTTTGTTCCAATAATAAGCTCATATTTGTTTGTGCCAATTATAAGCTCATATTTATTTGTGCCAATAATAAGCTCATATTTATTTGTGCCAATAATAAGCTCATATTTATTTGTGCCAATAATAAGCTCATATTTGTTTGTGCCAATAATAATCTCATATTTGTTTGTGCCAATAATAATCTCATATTTATTTGTGCCAGTAATAAGCTCATATTTATTTGTGCCAATAATAAGCTCATATTTGTTTGTTCCAATAATAAGCTCATATTTATTTGTGCCAATAATAAGCTCATATTCATTGGTGCCAATAATAAGCTCATATTTATTTGTTCCAATAATAAGCTCATATTTATTTGTGCCAATAATAAGCTCATATTTATTTGTGCAAATAATAAGCTCATATTTATTTGTGTCAATAATAAGCTCATATTTATTTGTGCCAATAAGAAGCTCATATTTGTTTGTTCCAATAATAAGCTAATAATAATTTGTGCCAATAATAAGCTCATATTTATTTGTGCCAATAATAAGGTCATATTTATTTGTGCCAATAATAAGCTCATATTTATTTGTGCCAATAATAAGCTCATATTTGTTTGTGCCAATAATAATCTCATATTTGTTTGTGCCAATAATAATCTCATATTTATTTGTGCCAATAATAAGCTCATATTTATTTGTGCCAATAATAAGCTCATATTTGTTTGTTCCAATAATAAGCTCATATTTATTTGTGCCAATAATAAGCTCATATGTGTTTGTTCCAATAATAAGCTCATATTTATTTGTGCCAATAATAAGCTCATATGTGTTTGTTCCAATAATAAGCTCATATTTGTTTGTGCCAATTATAAGCTCATATTTATTTGTGCCAATAATAAGCTCATATTTATTTGTGCCAATAATAAGCTCATATTTATTTGTGCCAATAATAAGCTCATATTTGTTTGTGCCAATAATAATCTCATATTTGTTTGTGGCAATAATAATCTCATATTTATTTGTGCCAATAATAAGCTCATATTTATTTGTGCCAATAATAAGCTCATATTTATTTGTGCCAATAATAATCTCATATTTGTTTGTGCCAATAATAATCTCATATTTGTTTGTGCCAATAATAATCTCATATTTATTTGTGCCAATAATAAGCTCATATTTGTTTGTGCCAATAATAAGCTCATATTTGTTTGTTCAAATAATAAGCTCATATTTATTTGTGCCAATAATAAGCTCATATTTGTTTGTTCCAATAATATGCTCATATTTGTTTGTTCCAATAATAAGCTCATATCTATTTGTGCCAATAATAAGCTCATATTTGTTTGTTCCAATAATAAGCTCATATTTGTTTGTGCCAATAATAAGCTCATATTTGTTTGTTCCAATAATAAGCTCATATTTATTTGTTCCAATAATAAGCTCATATTTATTTGTGCCAATAATAAGCTCATATTTATTTGTGCCAATAATAAGCTCATATGTGTTTGTTCCAATAATAAGCTCATATTTATTTGTTCCAATAATAAGCTCATATTTGTTTGTTCCAATAATAAGCTCATATTTATGTGTGCCAATAATAAGCTCATATTTGTGTGTTCCAATAATAAGCTCATATTTATTTGTGCCAATAATAAGCTCATATTTGTTTGTTCCAATAATAAGCTCATATTTATTTGTGCCAATAATAAGTTCATATGTGTTTGTTCCAATTTTAAGCTCATATTTATTTGTGCCAATAATAAGCTCATATGTGCTTGTTCCAATAATAAGCTCATATTTATTTGTGCCAATAATAAGCTCATATTTATTTGTGCCAATAATAAGCTCATATTTATTTGTGCCAATAATAAGCTCATATTTATTTGTGCCAATAATAAGCTCATATTTATTTGTGCCAATAATAAGCTCATATTTGTTTGTTCCAATAATAAGCTCATATTTATTTGTGCCAATAATAAGCTCATATGTGTTTGTTCCAATAATAAGCTCATATTTATTTGTGCCAATATTAAGCTCATATGTGTTTGTTCCAATAATAAGCTCATATTTGTTTGTGCCAATTATAAGCTCATATTTATTTGTGCCAATAATAAGCTCATATTTATTTGTGCCAATAATAAGCTCATATTTATTTGTGCCAATAATAAGCTCATATTTGTTTGTGCCAATAATAATCTCATATTTGTTTGTGCCAATAATAATCTCATATTTATTTGTGCCAATAATAAGCTCATATTTATTTGTGCCAATAATAAGCTCATATTTGTTTGTTCCAATAATAAGCTCATATTTATTTGTGCCAATAATAAGCTCATATTCATTGGTGCCAATAATAAGCTCATATTTATTTGTTCCAATAATAAGCTCATATTTATTTGTGCCAATAATAAGCTCATATTTATTTGTGCAAATAATAAGCTCATATTTATTTGTGTCAATAATAAGCTCATATTTATTTGTGCCAATAAGAAGCTCATATTTGTTTGTTCCAATAATAAGCTAATAATAATTTGTGCCAATAATAAGCTCATATTTATTTGTGCCAATAATAAGGTCATATTTATTTGTGCCAATAATAAGCTCATATTTATTTGTGCCAATAATAAGCTCATATTTGTTTGTGCCAATAATAATCTCATATTTGTTTGTGCCAATAATAATCTCATATTTATTTGTGCCAATAATAAGCTCATATTTATTTGTGCCAATAATAAGCTCATATTTGTTTGTTCCAATAATAAGCTCATATTTATTTGTGCCAATAATAAGCTCATATGTGTTTGTTCCAATAATAAGCTCATATTTATTTGTGCCAATAATAAGCTCATATGTGTTTGTTCCAATAATAAGCTCATATTTGTTTGTGCCAATTATAAGCTCATATTTATTTGTGCCAATAATAAGCTCATATTTATTTGTGCCAATAATAAGCTCATATTTATTTGTGCCAATAATAAGCTCATATTTGTTTGTGCCAATAATAATCTCATATTTGTTTGTGGCAATAATAATCTCATATTTATTTGTGCCAATAATAAGCTCATATTTATTTGTGCCAATAATAAGCTCATATTTATTTGTGCCAATAATAATCTCATATTTGTTTGTGCCAATAATAATCTCATATTTGTTTGTGCCAATAATAATCTCATATTTATTTGTGCCAATAATAAGCTCATATTTGTTTGTGCCAATAATAAGCTCATATTTGTTTGTTCAAATAATAAGCTCATATTTATTTGTGCCAATAATAAGCTCATATTTGTTTGTTCCAATAATATGCTCATATTTGTTTGTTCCAATAATAAGCTCATATCTATTTGTGCCAATAATAAGCTCATATTTGTTTGTTCCAATAATAAGCTCATATTTGTTTGTGCCAATAATAAGCTCATATTTGTTTGTTCCAATAATAAGCTCATATTTATTTGTTCCAATAATAAGCTCATATTTATTTGTGCCAATAATAAGCTCATATTTATTTGTGCCAATAATAAGCTCATATGTGTTTGTTCCAATAATAAGCTCATATTTATTTGTTCCAATAATAAGCTCATATTTGTTTGTTCCAATAATAAGCTCATATTTATGTGTGCCAATAATAAGCTCATATTTGTGTGTTCCAATAATAAGCTCATATTTATTTGTGCCAATAATAAGCTCATATTTGTTTGTTCCAATAATAAGCTCATATTTATTTGTGCCAATAATAAGTTCATATGTGTTTGTTCCAATTTTAAGCTCATATTTATTTGTGCCAATAATAAGCTCATATGTGCTTGTTCCAATAATAAGCTCATATTTATTTGTGCCAATAATAAGCTCATATTTATTTGTGCCAATAATAAGCTCATATTTATTTGTGCCAATAATAAGCTCATATTTATTTGTGCCAATAATAAGCTCATATTTATTTGTGCCAATAATAAGCTCATATTTATTTGTGCCAATAATAAGCTCATATTTGTTTGTTCCAATAATAAGCTCATATTTATTTGTGCCAATAATAAGCTCATATTTATTTGTGCCAATAATGACCTCATATTTGTTTGTGCCAATAATGACCTCATATTTGTTTGTGCCAGTAATACGCTCATATTTTGTGTCGGCGTATACGTGTATGTATTACCAACGCTATAGACAAATTGAAAAATATTGCTATCATCTAGGATGCATTTAAATGAAAAGGGCATATACAGTGTATATCTGCAATGCTGCCTTTTACATCATATAATCACTACAGAGTAGGACTTTTAGGATCTCCCATATTTGGACAGCTTGGAGAGTTTCAAACTGATTTTGATTTGTTTTTCCTTTGGTATATTCGTCGACATTGCAAGAAATATACGACACAATCCATCAGCGTTCGTGTGAAGGTGACCGACAATTGTGAGCAGGAGGTCAACATTTGTGACCAGGCGGTCAACACGATGATCAACATTCATGAACAGGTGGTCAACATTTGTGATCTTGGGAGTCAATAGTTGTGCGCAGCTGGTCAGCATTTATAAGCAGGTTGTCAAAAAGTGTAACCAACATTTGAGAGCAGGTGGTAAAAGTTTGTGTGGGAGTAGAATACAAATAATCCGTGTCACTGGCTAACACCATTATTGGTCATCGATGGAACAAGAATGAACATTGCAGCTGGTAATAATCTGATAAGTCGTGCAATATATTGAATAATGGAAATGTACAGCGTTCAATAACATGATTGAGTCACCTTAAACTATGCACAAGGGATACAAAGAAACGTCAACATCCGCTCATCGGATGCATGTTTAGCGTAGCAAACGAAACACACATCATCACTAATATATTTCACATCACTTTGAGAGACTTCACATATGTAAGTAATCAATGAACAGAAAAAACTAGCATCTTGTATTGATGAACACATTTTAATGTCAATGAAGGTTATGATGATCGGATCTGAGAATGCACTTTTCTGAATCTCTAAAAGGCGCCCTTATGCAACACATATATCTCGCCGAAGACGGATGCGTGGGGTCATACGCGCAAACTAAAACGTCGACACAACGTATTTTCATTCGCTGGACTACATCCTGCTTGAAATCTAGAAAGGATCATGTTCCTTCTAGAAGAAAGATCGAGCAGGTCTTTCAGAATAAAGGCTGGAGAAGAACAATTGTATTTGTTTTAAATTCATAGCACAATAATTGTATGGACACAATGGATGATATTGTTGTCTCGTATTTCTCTGACTAAGGAGTCAATTATTTATTAAAGCACAATTTATTTTTGTATTTGTAGAATATATCAAAGTAAATAGAGCTTGTCCAAATTCAATAAATACACCTAAAATGATAAATTATTTACACTACACACATACAATAAAACTTTACCGTCGCAATTGTCTCCAATGAACTGATCTGTACAATTGTTACATATTCCGATAATTCTGTCACATGTACCATTTAAACAGTTGGTAGGGCACCGCAGGTTACATAGGAACCCATAATAGTAGGACGGGCACTCAACGAATTCTGATATACACATAGACAAGCAATCAATTATACAGATAAACAATCAACTACACGTATAAACAATACATTACACAAATAAACGCAATCAATTACACAGAAAAAAAAACAATCGTTTACACAGGCACATTTCAGGTGATGTCTTCTCGTCATATAATTGTTAATGATAGAAAACTATGTGTTATTTAAATTATGATTAAGTGCCTAATTGTATTTTGAGAATCATTGATATTCCTGGAATTATGTCTACACATTGTATGTAATATGATTCATGATTCCCCGTTTGCTCTTTCGGTAAATCAGACACATTTCATGTCACTGAGAAATATTCTATATTGTCATATAAAAATGGCTATATGATATATCTATATCCCATACGTTTGTTAGGGGATGAAGGGCACAGAAAGTGCCTTTCCGTACTCATCGTAATATTGTACGTAATTTTGCCATAATACAACACATTCATCAATCCGCTCTACATTTGTATCTAAATTTTACGGCACTATTCGTCTTGACAAACGGTCTGAAGCAAACATGTCCAGATGGAGTCAACATAACAGAAGCAGGGCGTTTATTTTCTTGGCTTAATATGAAAATGCATTAGTGATTTTATCTCTATAGAATAGGCATGGGAAAAAATACAATAGTAAATTACTTTGTGCGCCTTAATCTTCCTTCTTACGCTATATCCAATTTTTAATTCTCACATGTCTATGCATGAATTTTGAAGGAATTCTCATTATGTGACATGATCGTCAACATTATTTTCCTAGCTGCTGGAAACGATGACAAAGTCATTCTTTGATATTTGCATACATATGCGTATCGTAACTGTGGTCCGCCTCTTCTTCTAGCAACGTGTGACAGTTCGATGTACATTATATGTCTTCAGACTTGAAAGGTGTACATAATTGAGGATATGTCAAAGTCGCTCGTGTATGCTGTAACTGAATATGGAAAATATTGTAGGAAGCCTTGCTGTCTACAAGACCTCATTTATTAGAGAGCCTAGCTCTCTGTATGACCTTATTGTTGGAAACGTCGCTCTCTCTAGGAAGTCATTGCTGGAAGAGTAGCTCTCTGTAGGAACTCATTGATAGAAGCTTAGCTTTTTGTAGGACCTCATTGCTGGCAGCATAAACCTCTCTTGGACCTAATATTTGGAAATCTAGCTCTCACAAGGACCTCATATTTTGAAGCATAGAACTTTGTCGGACCAGGTTGTTGGAAGCATAACTCTCTGTAGGACCTAAGTGTTAGAAATCGACCTGTCCGCAGTGCCTCACAGTTGAAGGACTAGCTCTCTGCAGAACGTCATTTTCTTAATAGTGGCTCTCTTTAAGACATCATTTAAGTTCTCTTTAAGAACTTCTAGCTCTATGCATGACGTCATTGTTGGAAGCTTGACTCTCTGCTGATTTAATTGTTGAAATAATGGCCCCCCTATCTGATCTCATTGGTCAAAGGACATGAGCCCATGGGCCGTTGGATCAGCAACCAACTAGCGGATCTAATTTTTGAAAGAATAACTCTCTGTTATATCTAATTGTTTGATGACTGTTGACCTCATTGCTGAATTTTAAAAAATGAGATGACTCTTTGTTAGATCTCATTGTTGGATGAATGACCCTCAGTTACATCTCTTTTTTTGAATGGGTGACTCTCTGTTAGATATCGTATTAGGAAAAATGACTGAAACATATCTCATTGTTGGAAGAGTGACTCTATCTTAGATCTAATTGTTGGAAGAATGACTCCGTTACATCTTATTGTTGGGAAACTGACTCTGTAAGATCTCATTGATGGAAAACATAATCTCTGTTACATCTCATTGTTGGAAGAGTGACTCACTGTTAGATATCTTTGTTGGAAGAACGGCTCTTTGGTGTATATAATTCTTGTAAACTTTTCTTTGTCTCTTAGATTTGATTGCTGGAATGTATCTCTCTTGTTGACCTCATTATTTAAAGTCTAACTCTCTGCATGATATAATTTATTTTTAAACCTGGCACTCTTCTGGACCTCATTATAGGTAACCTCATTATGCTATTTCATATTCATAATGTTTCAGTCATTGAAAGTAGAATGTTGTACATACATTACTACCAGATTATGATCATTAGAAAAGTACATGAGATGTGGGACTGCCATGTTAAAATCATCAGTGTATCATTGCAGGCATATATATCCAACGGCCACATCTACAAACGATATTTCTCTGAAAATGTGTTCCAGCGATCACATTCACAAGCAATGGCCTTGTAGATTAAAAACGCTAATTCCACATCACAATCATCTCGAGCCGCCTCCGCAACGAAGTTGGCTGCAACAGGACTCAAACATCATCTGTCTCTTTGATGATGACTGTAACATGTTGGTTGCTGATCCAGCGGTCCATGGGCTCATGCCGTTTGATACAATGACATGAAATGGAATTATATTGCTTTGAAGTATGTGGATTTTTTCTGCCACCCCGGGACAGAGCCAGAGAATAACTATTACACCTCCAGGAAGGTAGGTTTCAACCTATGCACTGCTCCTAACCACTGTAGCCAAGATAGGGTTCACTGTGCTCATTCCCCGCCACCAATTGACTACTGGTTAGGCCGAGCTTCTCTATTGCTCTAGGCATGCAACCAAATGTACACGTTCAAATGAATGTCATGTCCTGAGTCACTGTGCCTCTATGATGGGTCTAAGCCATAGGGAAAAACAGTGCTGTCAGTTTCCTCCTCCCCTAAGAAGATAACCTCAATATAACGGCATGTCATCTACTAAGGTTTTCTGTTGCATGGTTGGTTTGTCTAGTGAGCCATTGGTGAGACCTACAGACGCAACCACATGCGTACTGTAACATGTTCATTGCGTGATATTTCCCATTTATATATATGGTTTCCTCTGCTTGACTATACACTCACGTGATATCTTCAACATGGTGCCAATACTTTTAAAATAGCTAAACTACTGTATTTCTTTGATAGTTATTTCATTCAATATTACTTATGCTTTCATACGAAGTGTAGTTATAATCTTTGTTTTCGTTTTCTCCTCTTTCCATGAAGTTATCACTATTCCTCGATAAATCCACTTCTCAAACACATCACATATGTCAGTTTTATTCTTTGATAGTTAGCCATGTTTATGAGCCATGCATTTATATAGAGCATACGTAACATTTCATATTTCTCATTGTTGGTGTGTTTGTAATTTGTTAAAAAGACAACATTGTCCTTGTGTTATTGAAATTATTTTTATCTGTTGATGTTCTCATGTTAATTTCTGTTTCAAAACTTACTATCGTTTATGATTATATACCTATCAAAGATATTGTTTATGTTCTTGTTATTTTAGTATCTCTCTATTTATTTTCCAAGTATTGCATGTGCTTTTACGATTTTCCTGATTATGATAGTTATTTTTTTGATGTTCATAGCTAGTCCATATTACTTACTTGACTTATTGAATTGATATATTATTTGGTGTAGTTCTTGTTCACCTCCAAATGTATAATGTAGTCAACAGAGAATATTTTTTAAGCATCCTCAAGCTCGATTGCAATTGAATATGTATAAACGGCAGTGGAATTCTAACAACGGCAGTGGAATGCTAACACATATTATACGCATATGGAGCAACATTGCTACACTGATTCTTTGTTAGGAAAATATTATACAGGGTGTGTGGAAAACATGTAAGTAATACATGTGACCGGATATTTTCCTAGCAATGACCCTGTAAATATTCTGCATAGTGGTTATTCGGTGTTCTTGAGTTTTTGATTCAGGTTGATCGCCAGTAGATTGTTGGAGAATAGAAATGACTTCACTTCAAATGCAGGTGGTGTTATGCAGAAACTTAATGAAACCCAATGAAAGAAATACAGTGTGTGGAAACAAAAAGAAACTAAATATGTGGAGGTGGGACTGGTTTAACACAAGAATAATGCCAAAAACACTGAAATATGTATACGTGTAACTAACATTAGTTACTATAAGATAATAAAACGAGACACAAGGACAGACGACGTTTCGACTAAAAGACATCTTCAAGACCAACGACCAAAAAAAAAACTGAAATAAACAATATGACGGACTTAAGAAAACGATAAAACTTATCACAACCGATAGAGTGAAAACAAGACATATAATTAATATTGATAAACATTTTCTAGGAGAAGTCAAACATTTCTAATATCTAAGAGCTAAAATAAACATTGCAGGAGACTATGAAGTCGAGATCAGAAGGAGAACAGAATTAGCGATATCCAAATTAAAACAACAGAAACATAATTATGTCACAGTGGAAACACGGGCACTAAGGTATGTGTGTTACGTACATGTGTGTTCTCAGTGGCGAACTGCGGCTGCGAAACATGAACAGTAAATAAAATTACTTATCTCCTATGTATGTCATCATCACAAACATATCCATTGTATCGCCATATTATCCCTGTTTTCTCATATATTGCTTGACCTTTCCAATGTTTAACGTTCTCTTCATATTAGCATGTTTCTTACAACAATTTAATCATTTACACCTACCATCCATCCTTAAATTTGCATTACTAGGTTGAGTATATGTTTTCTTTTGTTGTTATTTTTTTGTCCGTCCTGATAACGGACGTTTGTCGAAACATTTCCTGCCACTGTGTATCGTTGTTAGTTTGCTGTATTTAGCTCAACTATAACATTTCCTAGGTATTTATCTATAAACACTGGTTGTGTCAACATGTTAACACCAGCGGCGGAGCTATGTTTGGGGATTAATGATAACATTGTGCCAATGATATATCTAGGAAAGTATTGTGACAGACGGCACGGTTCCACTGAGCATATAGACAATATAATAAATACGGTCTAGAAAAACATTGAATGCTGCGAGGGCAATCACAGAATCAAACTGTGATACGCGCCATATTTGTCGCATTGAGCAATGTCAATACAATTCTGTTATTACGTAAGTACGCTATTCGAATCCTGAGTTAGAGCCGCAAATGGAGAGGCTGAACATTTATTTAGAACGAGGACATGCGCATAACTCTTGGATGTACTAATCGTTTGCAGCCGCGGTGTACTATGCTGTGTTCACAATCATATATTAATAATCAGGGTTCTCATAACCTTCGATAATAGTTACCACGTTGTTGCGATATGCCGACGTTGTGCTTGAACTAATTATGGGCACGGCGTGGGTGGACGGAACAACACATAATTTTGCCGCAAGTGCCAGAGTCGTGCCCTGATGTCGAGGTCTGTTTCGGCAGCATTAGACTCGAACCATCGAGTCGGATAGCTGCTCGAGCAGAGGGCGGGGCTCTTATGGGGATGCCCCACGTGATGTGAGGCTAGTTTCTAATCAAGAATAAAGAGAATCAATTTACCTACTTGCATCTGTTCTTCTGAAATGGTGCAGCTCACGTTCGTCTATATCTAGTGATGCAGAGGTAAGTGTGATGAAAGAGAACAGAAAGCAGTGCTTATGATACGATCACAATTAGTATTACTATGCAGATGATGACAATAACCAGAGACATATTAAACCAACATTCATGTTTCATGTACCATCGATTTTACTAATATGTTGAAATCAAGACCTAGTCACTACGTACCCAATGGTTGGAATCTGTCAAGGGTTATAAGCTGACAGAAAAGCATTTCGTTCTAGTGTTATGATATGATGGAGTCCGTGGGCATGTCATCGCACAAACATGCTTGATGGTTAGGTGGCCTTGGATATTGGGCAAAAATGATCACACCAGGTATTTTTAGTGTCATTATTGGGCTAGAGTTAATGTCATTAAAGAGTTAGAGTTAGTGTCATTAATGACATAGTCCAACATGAAAAATTAATCAAATGTCTTCAAGAAATAGGCATAGATGGAAAAGACATCAGGCTGATTAGAAATATATATTGGGAACAAACTGCATCAATAAGGTGTGAAAACAGCTACTCTCCGTACATAGAAATAAGAAGAGGGGTAAGACAAGGATGCATTTTATCACCAAGCCTATTTAATATCTACACAGATAATATCTTTAAAAATATAGAAGAAATACCAGGACTCAAGATCAATGGGAAAATAATAAACAACATTAGATATGCAGATGACACTGTTCTTTTAGCAGAAAGTGAACATGAACTACAAAGACTAATAGATCAAGTCAATAAATCAAGTAATGAATATGGACTTGATATAAACATTCAAAAAACAAAAACTATGATAATCAGCAAAGATACAGAAGAACAGGAGGTAAACATAAACATAAAGGGAGAGAAACTACAACAAGTAAAACAGTATCATTATCTTGGACACATAGTCACAAATGATGGCAGATGTGAAACAGAAGTTAAAAGGAGAATAGAAATGGCTAAAAGTACCTTCAATGACATGAGGAAATTATTAATATCTAAACAAATTACAAACAAGTTAAAAATGAGAATTATAAAATGCTACATCTATTCCATATTAATGTATGGCTCAGAAACATGGACACTAAATAAACAATTAGAAGACAAAATTGATGCCTTTGAGATGTGGATATATAGAAGAATAGGGAGAACATCATGGAAAGAGAAGAAAACAAATAAAGAGGTGCTAAAAACACTTAATATGAAGAAAGAACTACTAAGAGAAATAAAGATCAGGCAAATAAAATACTTTGGACACATTAAAAGACATGACACCCTATTGAAGACCTTACTTGAGGGTAAAGTCAAAAGGAAGCGAGCAAGAGGTAGACAGAGATACACGTGGGAGAGTAACATTACACGATGGACAGGTTACAGTCTAGCAGAGTGCACCACCAAGACAAGAGACAGGAGATGTTGGAGATACGTTGCAGCCAATCTTCGTTGCGGAGACGGTACTTGATGATGATGAATGGGCTAGAATAAGTGATCCATGTAATACATTCGTGTGAATGTACAAACTATATTACTGGCTGCATGAACATCATGCCAGGATAGTCAAAACTAAGCACAAACATGATACGGCTAAACATATGGGACTGGTAAACTAAAACATAATGGGATGGTCAGCAGCTTCACGCTGAGGGATATACTGATGAGGGATCTGCGAACTTATTCACCGATGTGCAGTGAAGATGATATATTGATAAATAACTAACTAATACTTCATGAACACTCACCGTCGCATATGTTTCCAGTGTATTCTTTCTTGCATTTTAGACAGTATCCAGTGTTCCTATCGCACGTCATGTTTAAGCAGTTCTCAGGGCACACCATGTTGCACAATGCCCCATAGAGGCCAGATATACATTCTACACACGCATAGTATTAATATGGTTATAATAAATGAGATTCATTATTTGTTCCTTTCAAGCATTTGTAATTGTAATCATGTCTAGTTTTATATCAGCAATCCAAACTGGCTCCTTCCCCCCCTCTTCGTCCTTCACCCTTGATTGTCCCATGGATACTATATGTGAAAAGGGGAAAATGAATCATGCCTTACTGCACGGTCAAACCACACATATGTGGAACTAATTACTATATGTCACATCATTGATGTATTAGTGTTAACATCAACGATGAATTGGTATGTTTATTATATATTTGCTAGTTGTATGTTATGTATAATGAATGTCAAACTAGGAGAGGGTAACCGAAGTTCTCCATTCCGGAGATAGACACTGGGCATGTATGCAGGAACAAGAACGTGAGTTTTGATATAGTGGATAACGTGGATGAAACATCTTATGTTCAACGGGTTTGAAGGCACTTGTCAGCAGAGCGTTTTGACAGAAGTGGTAAGAAATGCAACAAAAGATTTTTAAAAAAAACAAGACATGGGCAACACCCAATGCGCATAATGATTACTTAGCATACAAGAAAGCAAATAAGAGCTCCAAGAAAATCATGGAATCTTCAAAAATGAATTCATGGCAAGAAAATAGAGTGGTGCCTTTACCGCAACAACAAATATCTTAACAATGGAAGTATTCGCCGTAACGCAGACACTCAACTGGCTGGAATATGTATTTATATAAATATATATATATATATATATATATATATATATATATATATATATATATATATATATATATATATATATATATGTTACCCATTTTAGTGTTTTATGAAAATTCTACTATTAGAAATACATATATCATATCAAGTTACATATTCTTTCCAAAACGTTGACTTCGCCGTGGATACTCTGAGCGCCTCTCTTTTCCGGGAAAGCAGGCCTACATTGGCCACAGACATGTGCATATATAATAATTTATACATATATATATATACATCTTCTTCTTCTGTTCTTCCTCTTTTACCCTTTACGGGTGCCGATGGAGATACAATGTTCTTGTTCTCTCTGTTTAGGCAGCTTCAGATAATGTTATTTGGTGTTCGTGTAATATCTCTTTGATGTTGTCGATCCAGCGTACTCTAGGTCTACCCATGGCTCTTCTTTCTGCTTCTCCTCTCGAACATGCTTTATAAACTAATGAATCACACGGCATTCTTTCCAGATGACCAAACCATTGTATCTGTTGGTTTTCTATGTATTGTAAAATCGATAACACCCAATGTTTCTCTTATGACATCGTTTCTAATTATGTGTCTTCATGTTACTCCTGTGGCTTTTCTCAGACATCTCATCTCTGTTGTACCCAGTTTTCTCTTATGTTCTGTTGTTAAGGACCATGTTTGACATTGGTAACACAGGTCTGGAATAAAGATACTTTGGAATAAAAAAATAGATATATATATATAAATTGAAAGTTATTGTGCCACTAACATAAAAGAAAATACAATCGATCTCTGTTTTCCAGGCAACATCCTGTTACATAGTATGTACAACTTGTGTTCTGCTGTGACAGAGCTATGGAGAGAGCTAAAATAATGTAATGCCAAAAAATATGGATTGTGTTTGCCAAAAGTGTGCTGTAGTTAGAACACGTCGTAACTCAAGTAACTAAATGACAAAGTAAATCGTTCACTGTGTAGATCGCTATGCAAATAATACTGTATTTTATTGCATTTGTATATTGTATTGCAATGTAATTTAACACGACACATTGGTTCTTGTATGTGTTTATTGTATTTGTTTTGTAGCACATACGACACAGATTACAACCTATATTAACATGGGCTGGTCAGTCATCTGTCACCCCCACAGATCATGGACCTTTACTGCCAGATCAAACGGAAGAGCAGTACACGAAGCCAGTGGTGCCTTTACCGCAACAACAAGCAGCCTAACAATGGAAGTATTCGCCGTAAGGCACTCAACTGGCTGGAATCGCAAGCTCATTCCCATGCGTGCATATTAAGTGAATCACTGCATATACTTCAGAAAGTGAACACATGTGATGCGCGCTGGAAATTTGTAAAGTCATTAGAGAGCTAAAATACGGGCATCACTACGAAAACTCACGCTTATCTTTGTCCCAGTTTGGCATGCGGGTGTGGTGGGAAACGAACGGACTGATCAATTAGCTAACCTCTCGCCACCACAACAGATGAGCAGCCTATGGACCGAGCAACATACGCATTGCTCTTCGTTAGTCATCACGATCCGAGGATATTTAGTTGAATGAGCATGAGTCAATATCGATAATGCGGGAATTGGGAGTGAAGATGGGCGGGGGCTGTAGAGAACCCTGACAAACTGCTTACAATGAGCAGTGAACCAACATAGAACCGGAAAAATCAGCTGTTATACCCTGAGAGATTTACTGAAGCGGAGATCTGAGCACCTATGGACGAGAAGTGTGTGCGAAGAGGATATTCAACATATCTAATACCTAATCATACTGTTATATGAATAAGTATTAATGAAATGCTTGCAAAAAGGAAACGTGGCAATGCATACAAAGTAAAATATTCAAAACTGTAAAATAAAAGTAAAATTACAACTAACCTTGGCATGTTATTGTGGTAGTGATATTGTTGCAGCTCATGCAAACCCACTAAATCTATCACAGATTGCACAGTGTTCTGGACATGGCAAGAAGCATGTTGGTCCATATTTACCATCATGACATTCTAGGATTTATGATAAACAGGAGAGTAGTTGGTGTGTATGTTCGTTAATGACAATGAATGGCTAGAAAATAGTATAATATTGAATACTATTTTATATAATATTTTACGTATGATTCCTATCTAAGCAGTGTCTTCTATACAGGTGACTAGGAACAAATGGGTTAACAATGCACGTACAAAATAGTAGTAAGTACTCTTTCGAAATTCCAGAAGATATATATTATTGCTGTTGCAATTATGTTGCATTATAAGAAATATGTTCTACGAACCACGGTGATGGTGTCTGCGAATGACAAGACTAACCAGAGCCACAAACGTTCTTCCACAGAATGTATACGGAATCGCATGCCCGCGTGTACCATCGTGTCAGGTCGTGTGTCTTGCATATATGTGCATTTCTTCAATTCCCTATCACTTTCTTCTTTGTCTTTATACGATTCCTGATCCCCCCCCTCCAAGAAACGATAAATACAAGACCGTTAATTAGTGATCTCATTTTTCCACTTTGTAAGAATACGAAATTGCCACTTTTTGACAAAACGTGTCAAACTTAAACAAAACACATATTTGTACGTAAATCCCAGTTTTTACATTATACACATTATAACACATAGAAAAAACATTAATCGTACATTTTCACATGAACACATATATTTCACATGAAGACATATATTTCACATGAACACATATATTTCACATGAACACATATATTTCACATGAACACATATATTTCACATGAAGACATATATTTCACATGAACACATATATTTCACATGTACACATATATTTCACATGAACACATATATTTGACATGAACACATAAATTTCGAATAAGTTATCTTGCTGACTGTTTTTAAAACAGCAATATAAAATATGTAGCTTAAATATTCTTACTTTCATCAAATTCAAAAACACATCTACTTAACTAAAATTACTAATACTATAATGTCTACACAAAGAAAATGTGGCTTATTCTTTATATTCTTGCGCGATGGTTTTTTATATGTATCTGAGATTGAATTTATTTTAAGAATATAAGTAACTATTAAAATGTTGACAATCATGTCTCTCAATTTATATTACACGAATAAGAGACATCTGACAAATGCAATAATGTTTTACTCCCTTATATCAAATTGAGCCATCATGAAGCATACATGGCGTTTCATATTTATATTGTGAGAATAGGTATAAAAGAGGGATTTAATAACCTTTAACAATTCTAAATGGAGTGCTTACATTTAGTTCTTGTATAATATTGTGTCAATCGTTTCATGTGATAAAAACATCAATAAATCCATATAATTCTCCAAATGTTCCTTGAATATTTGTACATTGCTATTTCATCAAAAACAAGTAATACAATTAATTGTAATCCCCATCTTAATTAAGCTGCATCATTAATGTGGTACATCATCAAGAGTACTTGTATTTAAAAACAACTGGTATTTAGAGTCATGTCGGACCAAAATATTAAGCTAAAGTCAGCTCTAATAGAGGGCACATCATGAACCAGATGACTTTTGGTCAGTTGGAAACCCTAGTTGTAACTTGTATAAACTATCATGATTGAAAAACCGATATGGAACACGCGGATCTATGATCAGTTGGTAATCCTAGTTATACACAACAATTGCGACTTAATGGACAATATAATGTTGCCACTCACCTAAAACTTACTACATTTTATAACGTCTTTTTAAATACCTAGCTAATTGCAACATTATTTTTTCTGGAAAGTATATTGTTAGATTTCGTAAGTTTTCGTTCGGATATGCTAACTAATCGCATCTGCGGCACTCTCCACTTTTTCGAACATCTCCAACATTTTGGTTATTTATAGAGGAATGTAGACATTGATAGCTATAGGCATCAGCAGAAATATATATATATATATATATATATATATATATATATATATATATATATATATATATATATATATATATATATATATATATATATATATATATATATATATATATATATATATATATATATAAGTAGATAAATACATTTGTAGATATAAACATTAGTATATACAATCATCAGTAGATGCATGCATCACTAGACATGTGCATTAGTAGATATATAAATCAGTATATAGAGGCATCACAGGCACCAGTAGATAGATGCATTAGTAGATATAGGCAACATTAGATAGAAATATCAAATAGATCTAGGTAGCAGTAGGTATAGATATCAGTAGACCTAGACTTCAGCGTATATATGTATCGGTAGATCTAGACATAGTAGATCTAGACATCATTAGATATATATATATATATATATATATATATTAGGAGGTACATGCATCAGTAGATAGATGCATCATCAGGCATATCAGTTTTGAGAAGAGTGAATCTGAGTTGCTTCGTAGATGAATGGTAAAGAGATAACATAGGCACAAAAATGGTAAAACAATTGCTGGGAATGAACATCAACAAACTACTCATACGATCATACACTTGTAGAAAATGAGTCCTGGACTTCTTGGTCAGAATGAAAATAACGTATTACGGTTGGCATACACTTTTACATGGCTGATGAGATTGTGAGTCGATCATTTTAGGGAATGACCTGATAGTTAGGGATGATGACACACGCAGAAGAATCAGAGAAACTGTTTATAATTTGAAACTATGTAAATACCACTGTCTTCATTCCATGCATGTCGTAAGAAGCAACTAAGGAACGTTGTGAAATAGACTAACAAGCTGTTACCTGTCAAATGGTCATTGTCATACCATGTATTCAGGGCCGGCCCTAACAAATGCGGGGTCCATTGCGAAACGGATTGCGCGGGGTTTTATTATAATAAAATAAATTATATTTTTATTATAATAAAATAAATTATAATATTAATTTATGGGCCTATGAAGTTCGGGGCCCAATGTGGCCGCATAGGTTGCAATGGCGTAAGACCGGCTCTGCTTGTATTGCAATATTTTCTTCTGTCAAATGGACGAAGCAGAACAGGACATTGAATATTACACATTTGTCTTTTGTAGGAGACATCCTATTTGGCAGGTATGCTAGTTATGTCATCACTGCAGATGATTCAACAGATCTCATGGAATAATGATGAAATAGTTGTCCAAGAGATATGTTCTGTTCTGTTCAAGCCACGATGATCCTGGGATAATGCAACTCTGAAATGCATTTCCTCAGAAACTATGCTGCCTCCAAAAACACTTCCCCTTAGCACAATCATGCATTAGAGAAAGAATACATCTAAGTATCATCTCGATTACTCAATTGACAAGAATCTCTGCTTTTGTCATGTAGAAAGGGCACATGATGTTAAGAAGTATTTCTCACATATAAAAGGTTTTATATAATCGTCGTCATCATCATCGTCACAAAATTATACACGTAATTCAATCACGCGTGACATCCAAAAAATAAAACATCTCGGCTATTGGGAATACAAGACGCCTAAAATGAACTCACTCTACTATTTCCGTGATTGTCATTGGCTGTACCGCAAAGTATAATCAACTGAATCATTAGGATGGCGTGTTTTCCATTATCCAATAGAGATAGTATATGTCTACGGTCACGAATCAGGTTACATTGTCAGAGAATACCATGGAAATCTGCGTCCCTAAGCATGAGCAGAAACACGAGTAATGTAGTGCCAGTTAATCGTGTGTTGATGAAACGTTGGCTATAACAACGCATTATATCCTTCTTTGCTTCTCATAATTAGCCGTCAGACTCCAAGGATGTTACATACATCTTACTGCTTTACCTCTCTGATATTACAAATATCATATTTTAATCACTATAGCTGCAAACAAAACATTCATAATTCAATGTTCTCAGAAAGACAGATCAGGGGGAAAAACCCATACTTAATATTTGTAGAAATCCTTTTAAATATTTGCTGAAGTGCGTGAAGAGTTCTGAGATGAATTAATTTAATCATTTATTATAAAACTCCGATGTCCTGTATTACGTAACACCACCCACAACTATAATCCTGACATAATACATTAACTAGCAACACTCACAACAATAGGTGGGATATCCGACGTGAACTAACACCACCCATAACTATAACCATGACTTCCACCATGAACTAAAACCACACACAATTATAACTTCTTAGTCCTACACTAACTAGAATCACGCAGACTATAAATGTGGCAGCATACATGAAATAACATCACCCACAACAAAAACTATGACGTGCTGTAGGAATTAAAACCACCCACAACTATAGCTCTGAGATCCTGCACGAACTAACACTATCCAAAGTATAACTCTATCCTACATGAACTAACACTAACCCACAACTATAACTCTGGAATTCGTCATGAATTAACACCACCCATAACAATAACTATAACATTCTACATGAACGTACCACCCTCAACTGCAGAACTGACAGTCTACATGATATAACACCGCCCAAAATTATAACTCCTACATTACTTCTTTCATTAATTAACGTCACCCACCGCTATAATTGTCTTCATACATGAACTAACATAAAATCAAATATTACTCTGAGGTACTACATTAACTAGCATCATCCACAACAATAACTTTGACGTCCAACATTAACTAACATCACCCACAACTATAACTTTAAACGTCCTACATTAATCAACGTCACTCACAAATATAACTTTGACGTCCTTTATTACATATTTACTTCTCAATTTCCGATTCCTAATAACAATGTAAACATATCCATTTCAAGTAGCATTTAAACAATAATGTATTATTGCTAACCGTCACAACGCAATCCTCTATATCGAGGTGAACAGTTACAATGACCATTTGTGTGGTTACATTTCTCAAGGCAGCCGGTAGAACACGATAAATTGCATCTGTGCCCGTACCGAAAATAATCACATTCTGTAACAATGAGAAATCGTCTTCTTTTACACCAATGGCAATAGGAAGCTTTTGATAAAACATACAACTGCTGATTACCTTAATTTTAATGTGTGTAGATTTGACTGATGTTTATTTAATGCTTATCCTATTTGCATGCATATGTTGCGCTGTATAACTATTCAACATGTTTATGCATTGGATGCTTACATTCATGTAGGCATACATGTATTTTGTATAGCTGCACAACACATGTATACGTGACATGTTTACTTTCTTATAATGTTATCTAACTAAATCACGTTGCATTCATTTAATGGTATCTAACTAAATCACGTTACATTCATTTAATGTTGTCCAACTAAATCACGTTGAGTCAGTTCCTCTTTTGCCAAGTTTGGCGCATAGGGCGGATGTCACGTTACATTCTTATTTTGTTATCTAACTAAATCACGGTACATTTATATAATTTTATATAACTGAAATACGTTACATTCATATAATGTTATCTAACTATAGCACGCTACATTCATGTAAGGAAATTCAAGAAGGAAGCCAGAGGAAAAATTCAAAATTCTAAGAGTCTAACGGGAATTGAGCCAGTTCATTCAACCGCACCAAATTGCCTAGCAACTCTCGCACACGGGTTTTTCCGTACTTGACTAATCGTGTATCTGCAAAAAAAAAGATGCGATTTTGTCAAGACATTGAAACTGTGCACTCAAGTCACTGAGAACGGACCAATCGAGACAAGTACCATTATAACAACAACGAACATCTCGTGCATGTATTGAAGTATCCGCAGTAACACAAATATGTAAATACACATTTAGTATAGATGTAGAAGTAGATACCGAATACGGCGGATCACAAATTAGGGTTATGATTATGGGATAACATTGACAATGGATTATCTGTGTTCACATGCAGAGGAACAATCATAATTTCAACCACGTTATTCTACATAAAAACAGTGGCAGATTTAACGACAAAATAATGAAGGACCATATTTTATAACAGATGAAACGGATGTACGTGCAATATACCTTCACCTATGTGATACCTGGGCTCGATATGAGCGCAGAGTAATACAACATTTTTGTTCTGTCTGTCATGCGTGCGATGCGACTAGAGAGGTTTCAGCGTGGAACTGTCTGTAACACCATATATATAGAGTGATCAAGAAACGTTGCTGAAGGCTGCTGTGTCATGCTCAGATGCGTGATATTGCAGCAACGGCCTAATGATTGAAACAACTAGTCCGTTCTTCGGGCCACATTCCGCTAACGTGAGGGAGTTTGAGAACTTTACGCAAAAGGAACAGCAAATGTGTTTCTAATAGTACCATACATATACACATATAACATAAAATCAGTCACGGTTGGAGGGATACTACAGTTGATATATTAGCACTGAGTATAACACATAGATGTATAGCTATAAAAATGATGGCGAGTAGATTAATCCTGACAAGTCAAGTATGTGATAGTCTAGAGTTTTCTAGAGAGAAGAGTTTTCTGGAGACTGTTCTCTTGTGTGTTGAGTATATTATTGAATGTGTCACCTCTTTTATTTCATTGGCACACCGTTTTCTTGATCGGCCTCTAGGTCTGCTTCGCTGTAGCTGTTTACCATAGCTTACTGTGGTATTCTGTGTGATAGTAGTCTACTGATGTGTGCACACCATTTGATCTGTTGTCTCTTTATGTATTCTAAGATTGGGACGGTTCCTGTTTTCTGTCGGATACCCTCATTCCTCACCCTGTCCCGTAGCGATATTCCTAGGATTCTGCATAAGCATGCCATTTCAGCTGTCACACGTTTGTCTTATGCTGACGTTGTCCATGTTCATCATTCGTAGCAAAGCGTTGACACAATCGTTCTGAATAGTGTTATTGTGGTGTTTAAATCTACGTTTTTGTTTCTGAAGATTGATGTCATTAGCCCTAGGGCTTGGTATGTTTTACTACATCTATTGTGTATTTCTTTGCTGCTCCTGCCGTCTGCTGTTATATTACTTCCTAAGTATGTGAATTATGTCACATGGTTTAGTATTTTGTTTCCAATATATATAGATATATATATTGGCGTTCATATCTCCATTACTTCGGTCTTTTCTTTATTTATCTTCATGTTAAAGGTATGGCATGTTTGATGTAATCTATCTATTTGTCTTTAATCATGAGATACTCTCTTACACCCTTTATGTTTAATTCTAGTACCCGCAATTCATGGGACCGTAATACTTCTATTTTTCATCTCGTCTATAAGATCGTGTTTGTTTATTTCTTAGCACGCATATATTGATTGTAGCATATTTAATATGGTGTTTTCGTATTTGTTGTTTATCATCGGAGTGTGTCTCTGGGAAACCCTTCATTTTCTAGGAGCGACTTGAGTCCTCATTGTCGGATTGTAAATCATGTCGCAGTGTTGTATCGGGAAACGGTTTATCCAGACTCCATCTGATAATGAACCATATTATTTAACATGTACAAACTAAGAAGGAAAAGTGAGACATGATCATCATCATTAAGTGCCGTCTCCGCAACGAAGGTTGGCTGCAACGTATCTCCAACATCTCCTGTCTCTTGTCTTGGTGGTGCACTCTGCTAGACTGTAACCTGTCCATCGTGTAATGTTACTCTCCCACTTGTATCTCTGCCTACCTCTTGCTCGCTTCCTTTTGACTTTACCCTCAAGTAAGGTCTTCAATAGGGTGTTATGTCTTTTAATGTGTCCAAAGTATTTTATTTGCCTGATCTTTATTTCTCTTAGTAGTTCTTTCTTCATATAAAGTGTCTTTAGCACCTCTTTATTTGTTTTCTTCTCTTTCCATGCTGTTCTCCCTATTCTTCTATATACCCACATCTCAAAGGCATCAAATTTGTCTTCTAATTGTTTATTTAGTGTCCATGTTTCTGAGCCATACATTAATATGGAATAGAGGTAGCATTTTATAATTCTCATTTTTAACTTGTTTGTAATTTGTTTAGATATTAATAATTTCCTCATGCCATTGAATGTACTTTTAGCCATTAATTACCAATTGAGACAACAATTACCCAATAAATAAATAATATCCAGTACAACAGATCAATTTACCTTCTTCACATCGAATACCTTTATAGCCAGGTATACACTCTAAGCAGGCTCCTGTATTGAAGTCGCATAAGTTTTCTAGGCAGTTTGTGTTGCATCGTGATAGGCATGCGTAGCCATAGAAGCCTGGTGGACATCCAGGAGCACATGCTCCAGTCAATCCATTACATACTTCTGTTTTGTTGCATGAACATCTATTAGAACATTCTAGCCCGTAATAGTTGTTTGGACAAACGGTGTCTGGGGACAACAAAAGTAAAATTGTTATGTACAGATATTTCAGGACATTTCCTTTCTTAACAAACAAGACTGTATAGAATTATGACACTGGCAATCGTATTTTCTGAAGAGTCAAGAATGATGAACGTGTTTCTATGATTATGATTCGAATTATTCTGTTAAAGCTATCTACGCCATATGTGGCGTGAGACGGTGACGAAATCAGCGATGAAGAGAAGTATCTTCATCTGTGTGACTGAAGGTATAAATGTTAAGGGAAATAAAGGAGTACACATTCTAGCTAGCCACATTGGGCATTGCTGGTTAAATGGAGCTTACTCATATTTTCAATGTTATCGACACAAAAGCATAAACGTCAATTGAATGAAAAAACGTGTCATTATTTTTTCTAATAACTGCATTTTACTGCGAGAGTACAGACATTAACAAAAGATGTATCAACTAACACATAACAAGATACGTCAGCCACAAACTGTTAAATAACATACATAATACGAAATGTTAAACGGTATACTGCTAGTGAAATGTTACAAGACATACAGCTATTGAAATGTTACATGACGTACTGCTTGTGAAATGTTACATGGCATACTGTTAGTGAAATGTTACATGGCATACTGCTTGTGAAATGTTACATGGCATACTGCTTGTGAAATGTTACATGACATGCTGATTATGAAATGTTATCAAATATGCGGATTTTAAAAAAAAATATACATGTCATGATAATTATGATATGTTACTACATGCTATGAGAAATATTAAATGTTAAATGACACACTCTTTATGAATAAAAAAATTTAAAAAACATGCATACTATTCAATGCTAAATACCAAACGCTAAATGACATACTTATTATGAAATGCAAAATGACATGCATATTTAACAATTCTGAAGGACACACGGAATAAGAAATTCTAATCGACATGCATATTATAAAATGCTAAATGACATACGGATTACGAAATCTTAAATGATATATCATTTATTAAATGATATATGATAGATTGATAATGGTATGCTAAATGATATATTGATTATGAAATGCTATATTGATTATGAAATAATATATTGATTATGAAATAATATATTGATTATGAAATAATATATTGATTATGAAATAATATATTGATTATGAAATAATATATTGATTAGGAAATACTAAATTCTATAAATGATAGTTAAAATACTGAGTATGATATCATGAATAGCTTACGTATTATTGACTGAGGGTCACCCGTGAAAATGTCCGGAAATATGATGAGCTAACTAATTATGTTTTCGTTTAGATTATTCGTTACTGCATGTTTTCCTGTGAAAGAGTGCAGGAAGGATGTATATGGGCTGTGGAAATAAAACCGCTGTGCCATATCAGTCGCCGCGACATGTACAGGAATGATTTTGATTGTACCTCCGATAGATACAAATCCTGTCCCAACCATGGATTTAATCCGGTACCTCTAGGGTCAGAGAAGGGCGTTCTAGACATATGGTCATGCGCTCCACCTGTAATTAACTAACTAATTACCTACGTAACTATATAAATTGTCAACTAACTGACTGATTAACTAGCTAGTTAACTAACTGACAAACTAATATCTAACTATTTAACTAGGGATTTTTATAGATAACTAACTGACTGACTAGTCAGTTAAATGACTAACTACTTTTCTGACTAACTAACTAGCGAACTAACAGACTAACTTGTTGGCTCGATAGCTAACCAACTGACAACTCATTTTCTAATTAACTAACTAGTGAACTAGCTAGCTAATGAACTCAACTAGTAACTTACTAACTTATTAACGAAATGAATAACTAGCTACTAGCGAAAAAATTAAATAATTAGTTAGCTGACTAGCTAACGAACTAACTAGCTAACTAACTCAATGAATATCTAATTAACAAACTAACTAATTATATAACTACATGACGAATTATTTACCTAATTAAAAAGATGGCGTACTGACTAACTAATTATCTTAACAATGTAAGTAGATAACTGATTAACCAACTGACTAACAAGTTCACTATCTAACCGATTAGCTAACAATTAGCTAACACATGATATAACTTGCCAAGCTAGCCAACTTCAAGCTAGTCAAATAACCATATAATTAACTCACTATATAACCATTTACATAACTAGTTCATTCAATAAATAATCACTAGCTAAGTAACTAAGCATCTGATATATGGCGAGAGAGATGACATTCCGATGCCACGTACGATGTCACATTAACAAAAATATACAATAAAATCGCGTTTATCAAGGCAGAAACTGAAAAGATGAAATAAATCAGGCATAGAGACACGCATAGCATTAATTCACACTTTCTCTACAGTTTACAGACCAGGAGTGATTTTCCAACAAACTATAACTAGTAGAGACATAAAGAGCATGAGAGAGAGAGAGAGAGAGAGAGAGAGTGGCATTACAAAACGGGCGAACGAGATTATGTTACATTGTTGCAATCATGTACGAATACATAATTTATTGAGAATATTACGTATGCCAAAATTTAACTTGGTGTTGTGATTTTTTTGTTTCTCTGACTGAAAGACCAATGATTATAGTATGGTGATGATTACATACAGTCATTATTTTGTCAACAACCATTAATCCGCATGATGCACGTAATGTATTTTGTATATCAGCGGTTCGTAAACTGTTTTCTACCGCAAGCCACGTCTAAATATTTGGGTTTTTTTTTCCTGTCGCACACTTCACAGAAATGCCAATTTATATATTTAAGAAAAAATGTATACACTATTATCTAGTATGAAACATTGAGAGGACCCCGCAGACCCAACCTGGAATGCCTGACAAGAGTATTATAACCACTTCTCTACGTATTTGGTAGTATATCGTATTAAGGATGTAGCCATCAACCCATATTATTTTGACTGTAGTGATTTACTAGGAAATATAAATAAGTTCAGTAGTTTGCAATTCCTTTCTGAACCGTCTTAGATGCACATGTGTTTGTTCAGGAGAACGAACTCGGCACCTTGGTCGTCACGCTAAAGCATATGCTAATAAACCTAGATGTCGTAGTGGTTCCATCACCGTTGCTGGATGTGTATTAATGTGGAATTTCATTTTCAGGTATGCTTTATTATTATGTTTTTATGATGTTCTCATTTCTTGTATTATCATTTACTACCGAGCATAAAGCCAATGGTAGACCAAGAAAACGGTGGATATAAAACTTCAAGATAACCTTGAACAAACATGGACTAAATCAACCACGGCGACACATATGACCTTTGTACGACAGCTTAAGCTCATACCCCTGCGCTTAACGGCAAGTTTGAATACGATAATCCATAATGAACCTGGGAATGGACAATATACAATATCATGTTCGATGATCATGATGTTTCAAGGACATCTTGTAGGACCAAAATGCATGTCCTCTCTCATTGGTCGCAACTGCAACGATATCGACATGCGCCCAGTCCCGAGATAATTTTATTGTTGTTTGCTTGCAAATTCTAGGCAGTAAATCAATGTGAGGAATGATATACTAGTAAAGTAACCATAGTCTTTATTAATGCAGTAGGGGTGTGAGAGCGGTCACACATTTCAGAGGCTCTGAAAAAGAGGGCGGTAGCCATCTCCTCTCAAAGGCAGTCTTTATTTCCCAGATTAATCCGGTACCCATTTAAGGCTGGGTCGACCAGGGAGCCGTTGCGATCTGAAAAACATGTCCACCTCAACTGGGGAATGAACCCAGGACCATTGATATAATACCAGCACTCTAAACATACGTTTCCATCATTGTTGACCAGTACACATATAAAGGGGTGATGTTGTGTGCAGCGTTGTTAACCGCCAATTGCGACATGCATAGACGATGGCCATGCTGCCAATACCTGAACCTGATGTGTACTCCAAGTATACTGGTCTACTACTACTACTACTGCTAATAATAATAATAATAATAATAATAATAATACAGCCATACCCTTTCCGTGTCTTCATGCTGCCACATTGGAACCATTGGCACATAAAACGCATTTCATGAAGATAGCCACGTGACTTTATTGCAGCGTGTAGAGGTTTACTTAGTTTAACCCATCTTAACTCCTAAGCGTCCTCTATTATGAAGCAAAATGACACAGTCATCCAGAGAAAATGTATTGTAACGTTGACAGTGAGACAACATGGACGAATTAGCTTCTGTACTTACCGCCATATATTTCTACCTCGCACAAAGTTAAATAACGGTGTTCTGCAGGTATCTTCGGTGACTGATTAATAGAGACATAGTAGATTGGGGCCACAGTATAAATAAGGTATGCTTGCACAACCATGTTGCTGTCAGCTCTGTAAAAACCTTCTACTACTCCATTTTTGAGGTGCATATTGAATCGAAATTCGTCAAGCCTGAACATTTGTTCTGCAATTTGAAGTAATAATATGGACACTGATAAATGTTGTTGTTGATTATAAAATGTGACGCGATAAAAATACAGAAATGTAATCAAGTACTGTCTCTATTCTCACTATTTTACTAATTTTAGTCTGGAATTGTTCTTTTACGAGTATATCTATATTGGAACCGTGTTTCTTGTTTGCTAACGACACTGACAGAGACAGATTAACTGGCACAAGCTTTCCATTAGTTCAGAACAGCCATAAGATAGATTACGTTCTGGAGAGAATATATCACAACACATGTGAACACATCTCAAATTATCACAGTGTCCATAAACCCAAATATATATATATATATATATATATATATATATATATATATATAATCACATGAATTTATCTTCTGTTGAATGTTATTATTTCGTTTTCATATATTATGTAAGCTCCGTAAGCTCGATATGGCTGTATTACAAACATAGTGTTGCAGATTGTAATGGATTAATTTAATTTTGTTTGAATCGGAATGACAATATACGGTAACTCAATTTATCCTACGCTCTCCAGAAATTGCATATATGAAGTCCTGGTTGGCTCTTGGTTTTCCACACATTGTCGTTCTGAAGTTTTCTTGCATCATAATTCAAGGGATTGGTTCGAAGAATAAGCAGGAATTGATAGTGTCTCGCGGTCAACCACACACAGACAAGGAACAACAGAAGTGTCCTATCTTGATCCTTGATTCTTCTTGATTAGAAAACTGGCCTCACAGCACGTGGGACAATCCCATAAGTGCTCCGCCATCTGCTCCAGCAGCCATTCGACTCGATGGTGTTTGGAATCCACTGTCGCCGAAAGAGACGTCGACATCAGGGCACAACTCTGGCCCGTGCGACAGGTTTCTTTGTAGTTCCGCTCACCCACGTCGTGCCCGCAACTAGTTCAATCACAACGTCGGCCTGTCGGAACAATAAGTAACTGTTATCGAAGGTTAGGATTACGGGATTGTATAGATGACGTGCCATGAAGCTTCTTTAAGAAGATAGCATAAGTATCCTATCATCTCGTAATACCAAAGAAGTTATCACTTGGCTCATGGTGATATAATCATCATCATCAAGTGTCATGCCGAATGGCGTAGGCGGTCACGGCTCTCCACAGCTCTCTGTCCACATTATTACGTATCAAGATAGTTGTTTCCCTGCCGTGCCAGGTTGTCAAACTGTCTAATATTTTCTCACGTTGTCGCCCTCTGTTTTTGTTGTCTTCAATTTTGCCTGTTGTAACTATGTTCTCCAAACCTGCCTGTCTCATGAAGTGGCAAAAAAAGATTGTCTTTGTCCTATAGTGTTGATTAAGGTCCGTTTCGCAATTGACTCTTCCAACACCTCTACATTAGTTTTTCTGGCAGTCCATGGTATTCTCAGCATTCTTCTATAAAACCACATCGCTATTGCATCAAAATTCCCACTTTCAAGTTTGTTTATTGTCCAAGACTCGGACCCATATGTTAGTATATGGGTTATATAGCTATATAGCACTGCAGATCTCTCTCACCTCTAATGACAAGGTCATATTAAACAATTTTTTTTAAAATTTTTCTGAATGTTGTTTTTTGCCTGCCCTATTCTGCTTCTTATTTATGTTGAACTTCTGCCATCTGCTGTAATCATTGTACCTAAATATTTGAATTGGACCTGTTTTTAATACTATATCATTCACTGTGATCTAGCAAGGTGTGTTATTGTGTTTCTTTGAAATAACCACTACTTCTGTTTTCTTGATATTTAGGAAGAGGACCGTTCTCTTTACTTTCTGTGACTACTACATTAATTAAATTCTTGAAGGTCTTCCTAACTTTTTGCAATCAGAACAGTGCCATAATTCGGTGATATAACGATATAATATATATATATACTCATTGATTATACAAAAAACAACTCTCGGTTACAAACCCTACGAAAGATATACAAGTATATTTTTTTTTTAAATGATTTATTTATTTTTGTCAACAACCTCCGATGCATCACATTGATCTTTTTGCCACGGTCATGACGGAGTCAGGGGCTTCGAAACAAGATGATGAATTGGATAGCAGTGTTATTACGAATGCCACAATGATAAGTAGATACTCTAAATGCAGTCGTGGATGCAATAGAAAGTGATAAAAAGAGGCTGAAAAGACATTATTCACGTTCAAAGAATGTAAAGAGAAGTGACCAGGTGGAATGGAAATCGCCATAGTATCCGTTATTCATCACCTTGTTGACTTATACATAAATGTATTATGTGATTCGGTGATCACTACAGCGACAACATGATAGTTGATGGATACATCTTGCATAGGATGAGATATCATACACATATATTCGCATATGTGGTTAGATGTAGATGTGCGTGTGTGTATCTGTATCGTATTGACTTTAGCCGATACTAAAAAAAAAAACATTTCAATCTGCAGGTCAAACATGTCGCGCAAAAAGTCAAACAGTTGGGCACCGAACATTTTTGAATATTGTAACAATAACTGGATGGTATACATGTATAAATTACATGTACTTAACAGTAGCACTATTTGTTAACACATCGATCTGTGTAAACTAGCATATCACTATTTGTTAACACATCGATCTATGTAAACTAGCATAGCACCAACTTGAATTGTGTTATCTAGCATGGTATTAAAATTGGCATGTGTGATCTCACATATCACGAAATTGATATATGTGTGTTCTAACATATCAGTAAATAGATATATGTATGATCCAGTAGATCATTCAATTGGACTATATTATAAAACACATTATCTATATGCCACAAACTAGTAAACAAAACAAACACAAGTGCTGAACAATTTATTTATTTCAAGAACCAATGGCATCCTGTAAACAAATGTATAATCGTAGAACAAGACACAGACAGTAAAGCTTTTGTTTTTTTTTACCATTTCTGTTAGTGATTCTGGCAAAATGTAATACAGCTGGATAAGGAAACGTCCACTTTCCACCATCCAACAGTTGATTCTACTGCTGTGGCAGTACAGCTATTACCATCGATATCTGGGTTTCTATTGCCATCAACAGCATTCTGTGATCCGTATTTATAGACATTGTTTTTCATAAGTGGCCTGATTGTGTTGTTTGGTTGTTTTAAGCCCCACGTTACGACCTGTATTGTTAGATTAATCGTTAATGCACATATATTGTAATATTATATATATATATATATATATATAATATATATATATTATATATATATATATATATATATATATATATATAAGTAAAGTCACAAATACCTTTTAATAATGCCGCAGGGGTGAGAGATGTTAGCGATCTCACATTTCAGTAACCCTGATACATGAGGTCGGTAGCCATCTACTCTCCCTCGCAGCTTTTCCTTCCACGGGGAATGAACTCAGGACCACTCATATGCGAAGTCAGTGCGATAACCACTACGTTACGTGGCCTCCAATATATATATATATATAGAGAGAGAGAGAGCGCGAGAGAGAGTGTGTTGTACCAGTTTTGAACATTAATTATTGGACGAAAAACTATCAACAAGTTCATAGAAATAAATAATAACGCACCCAATTCAATTTTGTAACTGTTCCATTCTGTAATCACTTATTCGCCTCGCAGCTTGAGACAAGCCGCTTTTCCGTATCGGTCTAGCTGCATACCAGAGAAAAGGATGATTTTAGTCAGAAACTACTGATGTGCGTATTCTCAAGCGTATATACGTATATACCGCTCAATTAGCACACACACATCAACACACTTGCTGCATAGGTATGTGGTTTCCTTGAGAACTATACACATTTAGTATTAGTACGTGCCAACACGCATCTTTACTGAAATTACATATTATTCCTACTTGTAAACATGAATAACATAAATTGTAACAATAATAATCCCTCAATGATTCTTCATTTTACTATTCATTTGCAAATCTTATATTTGAAACAATCGTATTTCGGGTTATGCATTAATTCAAGTTTCTGTATCACACGCTGGCATAATTGGTCTTTGACGTAATAAGGCTTGGTTAGTACAATATTAATATGTGATGTTTGTCATATGTCAGGAATTTATAAATGCATGTGCATAGTGTGTGTTGTTGTATGTACGTTGTTGTATGTGTGTTGTTGTATATGCGTTGTTGTGTGTGTGTGTTGTTTTGTATGTGGTTCGATCAATCCGTCTATATTCATAATATCTGGAGAAATACACTCTGGAAGTATGGACTAATATTGCATATGTTTTTATGGATGTGAAATCGTACATGTAGTAGGTTTTTCCAAAATATTCAGCATTAAGTCAAAAGCTGAAGTCTCCTGGGTATAAAATAAAGATTGACGAAACCCCTTACATACACTTAGGAAGCAAGATTAAATTGCTCGCACTACATTGGGGATAGCAACATGGTATACGCATTGGTCGAATACAGAACATATATTGACTCCAGTTGCTAGGCGAATAGTTTGTCATGTGAACTAACCTGGTTAAAATTCCACGTTTATGATTTATTATTGTTTCTATAATAGTATATACTCGATGCTTCTTTATAATACGTATTTTCATTCTCTGGACTACATCCTGCTGGAAATCTAGTAGGATCATGGTCCTGCTACAAGGGGGATCCAGCAGGAGTTTGAGAAAAAACGCTAAGAAGAAGAGTGATTCAAGAAAAAATAACGACGGCTAGTGGAACTCTGGGCTGCGAATCTCTATTCATATCACTGGGGACTGTGAGATGGTAATCTCTTTCTAACAGAAGTCGGGGAACACTCGGATAGATCAGTTTGAGAAAATCACGTCTCGACATGTTTTCAGACGTGGTGAGTCTCAGGTCTCGTACGTCATAGACCGAACGGGGGACACGAGTGCGGGGTGAGTATATATTCATATCATTGGTGGAGTCGTGATATAGTGATCTATGTCTACAGATAGCAGGAGAAGGCTGAGTATGATTGTAAACGTGTCTGCTATCGGCGCGAATCAGTATGTAATCGTAACCATGTATTATTTTTAATATCTAGAACCATATCATAATATTAAGACGACAGAGGGCGATCACAGATATAAAAACATATGTATCACGATGAATAGCATATGTTTGCATTGTAAAAGTAAGTAAAATAACCCATAGCATTCATTAATACCGTAGGGGGTGTGCTATGTTAGAGAGCTCACATTTCAGAGGCTCTGTAATTGTGGGCGGTAGCCATCTCCTCTCCCTCGCAGTCTTTACTTCCCAGATTAATCCGGTAACCATTTAAGGCTGGGTAACTGGTTAGTGGTTAGCGCTAACCACTGCGTTACGCGGCTATCCAATATGTCTTCTTAATGATCCATGAAGGACTATCTATATAATCTAGAAGTAGTAAAATCGCTGAATATATTGCAAAATACATAGATATTCACCTTACATATAAATTTTAAAAAAAAAATGAAGTATTCATTTCTGAATGTAGGACGAAGCCTGTTACCCATAAAGTTTTTTAAGCTAACTAGATGCTAATCACGTTGTTGCATCGACACATACATATTATGTTATAGCAGGAACAGCTGTTTTAAGTAATGATAATGTCATACTAGCTAAATCTGATAAGAATATATTAAGTAATGATAACGTCATACTAGCTAAATCTGATAAGAATATATTAAGTAATGATAACGTCCATACTAGCTAAATCTGATAAGAATTTACTTTCAATTTTCATATTGTGTTATATTTGTTTTTACACTCAAAATAATATCAGCTCCTTTATTTTCATATTTTTTTTTTTTTTTTTGGGGGGGGGGTCTTTTTTGTTAATGCCAATACACCGTTACCTGTTTCATTTTTTTTATTCTTATTGTAAAGGGTATTTTGTTATTTACAACTCTGTGTATTATTTTTCTTTCTGATTGAAGGAAATATTAAATTTTACGTGTTTATGTGTCGCCATTTTATAGAAGTAAGTTTTCTCAAATATGAAATCTTAATACTAAAAGTATCTCTTAAGTTTAATAATTTGTTATTTGAATCTGTAATTGTTACTTTACATTGTCTATTGTTGCCATAACAACAGGAAGAACAACACGTTTTATGTGGTATTTCAAGAATTGTGTATCTCGGACAGGACATGCGTGTAGAAAAAAAAAACACACAAGATCTTGATCCAATAATATAACTTCCATTCGTAATATTTTTCTAAGCATATGTACAATATGTTCTAACTCGTGAGTACCCAAAATCATAGACTTTATTATAGAACCTAAATCATAGCGTATTAAGCTGATGGCGTCTGACTCAGACGAAGGTGTTGAAAACTGAAAGTGCTGCTGATTAACTACACCACCATAAAAGCGAGAAAAATCTGAATCAGTTTCTGAATCAGTAGCTCCAATACAATAGTGAAAGCCTAAGGGGCCATAGCTATCCGAAGTTGGCACTATTAGCCAAGACGTGTATGTGCATACCATTTACCTCAGTTTTCGTGTGAACTTTTATTTAGCTCTGCTGGTTACATTGCCAATAAGACACGTTCATCATTCACACCAAAATACCGTTAATATGCTGGTGTGCTTGTGCACTTGGTTATCTGATGACATTTGAACGAGAAAAAGCTTGTGCTAGTTTGTGAAATAAATCTCAGATATCTTTCCATATATGTAACTACAGACATTTCGCTTTAATCTGAATTAACTATTATTTAATCGTTAATTTTATAAAAGTTACCTATTAAAATTATATCTATGGTGTTACCAGCCCCAATATATATATATATATATATATATATATATATATACAGTATACATATGCTCTATACATATGACAAAGAATAAACATCTAATATTGGATATGTATGTTGTGGACCTTACAAAACTGTAGTGAATAGTACAAATTATATCCAGCTGCTTTTCCTACAATTCGCAGCTTGTATACTGGAATGTGCGTGTCGCAGGTGACATCAACTGTGTTATCATTAATTTTGAATTTTCTTTCATTGTTGCAAGCAGTGTTGTGATTGAGTGTTGTCGTGAAATTTGTTAAGTATGCTGTAGATAGATTGAAAACATATCAATTAATATATTTTATGTTAACGTTTAAAACAGTACAAAATTGTATGTATACATTGGCTATGAATTCAAAGTAAAAAGCACACAGATGATTAGGTTTGTTTCTTTTTTCGTTCTGAACCTTCTACTGCTTTTCGATTATCTTTTGCAATGTTGTAAATATAAATCCAGATAACGAGCATTCTTATTCAATCTCATTTTCGCGAATTTTCCGACACATTCAAATTGAAAGTGGTGGTAAAATACAGTTTGTTGTTTCTCTGAACTATCTATGTGTGTAACGCTACCACTAGTGACTCAGCCAGATGTGTACGAGAGAACTGGCTCCTGCACTTACACACTGTTCACCAATCTCAACGTTAGCTACTGTGGTTTCTGCACCGTTGCAAAAATCACAATCAACATAGACACAAATGTACATACATAAATTAATGTTAACTCTAAGATACAATTTTGCCTGAGATTATGGCTGAAATTAAATCGTGGCTGAAATCTACACATTAGAGGCCAATATAAATAGCTAGATTTCAAATACATGCAGTTGTGAATTCGGAAAGTCGAGATAGTAAATATTGGTAGCATATCCTATTCATGGTGTATCCATCAAGACAGCACATTTTCTGTTGTAATAATTGTATATTCAATATAAATACATATATTAGATTAGCATTGCTTTCTGAACGGTACCGTAGTCATATAGCGGGTTCTGAGGCTTTAACCGGATACCTTGTCCGTCAAAGAGGCGCTCTCTACCACGTAGTTACAGATGCGGATACATAGGATTGTAAAGACGAGATATTTGACTATCCAATTTAAATTCCGTCCTTCTGAATGAAGTATACAATAATTACCGAGGTTATAACTATTAGAACGTAATCCCGTAGATGAAAGTAATACTGCATAGAGATCAACGAAGACAATAACTCTATGCCAACACACAGTCGCAAAACACACGAAATCTTGAGCACACAGTGAACGGATTAAACTACTACACCAGGGCTCCCCCTAGTGTTACTACACAAACTTCAGTGCATGTACGGAGAACTATTGGGTTATAATAAAGTACATCCTCCCATATATGCACACAGAGCAGGAGGTAGATTTGTAGAAGGAATCCACATAGACCAGAAATCAATTTTAGCCAGGACTACCATATGATGATGATCTGCCATGAGTTTAGCATTACGAATTGATGGATCTGAATCAATTACCTCTGAAATCAGGGGTAGAAGGGTTGGGGAATCGGTCCTTAAAAAAGTGTGACATTGTTTTGTATAACAAGAGGTGGGAATTATTGAAAAAAGTTGATGTTAAAAATATATAGCTAAATATGATTATCTTTGTTTGGGAACCAAACATTAAAACAGGGAACAAGGATATGTACATTAGGGAACATTGTTATGACTAGCCAAGTCTAGCACAGCCGCAGCCCAATAGCACACGGGAAATCTAAGTTGGTAAATACTAATAAATGACTCATGGAAATCACGTGATGTGATCGAGAGAGATATATAAACCACCAGAAGATATAATTTAGAATCATCCATTGGTTGGGAGCAGGCCTTAGCGGATGTCAAGAACTGTAAGAATCACTGAAGTAATCAAGGCGAACGGACACCTTAACGAAAGTTTTAAAAAAAAACTACAATTGTGCATCAAAATTCGTGGCTGTAATTAATTGATAATGTGCTAGATGTCTAGATATTAGATAACAGGAACATTTTGACGTTAGAAAGTCTAGATAGTAGACAACATGATAATTATGACGTTAGAAAGTCTAGATATTATCCACCAGGAAAACAGTGATGTGAGAATGTCTATATAGTAGGACACCAGGAAAAACAGAACGTGAGAATGTCCTGATAGCAGACACCAGGAAAACAGTGGCGTGAGCATGTCTAGACAGTACACAAATGGAAAGCAATGGATCACAGAGTAAAAATTGCTCCGGATTGGGACCGATTGTCTAAGTAAACTCAGTATGACACAGTACTGATCGCAGGAAGCGAACAAGAACTACATGCCCTGTTAGATAAAGTAGTGAAAGAAAGTGAAAAACAAAACCGCAGTTTAAACAAGAAGAAAACATAAATAATGGGTCGTATCAAAGAGACATACACCACCAACATGCAACATAATAATTAATAACACAAAATTAGCCCAAGTTTGAAAAAGTGAAATATCTTGGCACACTGTTAACATCAGAAGGCAGGACGCTCAAGTGAGATAAAGAGCCGAACAGCACAAGCCAAATCAGCATTCCAATAATAAAAATTAATTTTTTGCAATGGAAGTCTATCAATGGAGACCCGATTTCGAGTGCTTAGATGTTAGATGGAACCAATTCTTTTTTTATGGATGTGCAGCATGGACTGTAAACAAGAAAATTCAAAGCAAATTAGAGGATACATAGGCCTAAATGTGCTTTCAGTGAAGAATGATGAAAAATACCATGGACAGCCAAGAAAACTAATGCAGAGGTTTCTCATTGATGCTGGCGTAAAAAGATCAATCATATCAAACATAAGAGGCAGACAGTCGTGGTGTCTAGGGCATGTGCTAAGAAGAACACAGCTTGAACACTTAATAACCACTGGAAAAGCAAAGGGAAAAGCGATAGGGGACGAAAAAGAGAAAAGTTACTAGATGGGACTTTGTATCGTGGCACGGTTAGAATCTCACCAACCGAGCTTATTGACAACACAAGAGACAGAGAGTCGTGGGGAAACATGATCCCCTACGCCAGTCGGCATGGCACTTGATTGATTATTTGAGTTCAATGGTTGGTGACACACATTATAGTTAAATAATCAATGAAAACCATATATTGTTCCAATATCCTCTCGCAGTGAATCGGAACTCAATCAAGTACCAAATGTCACGCCTAAGCCACGTTTTCAGCTCTGATAACTTACATGCATTCTTGATGATCATCCGATACCAATAAATTGGATGCGAGATCACCAAACGAATTTCAACATAGGTGGCACCACTGTATGGGTTTGCATGTTGTATCAATCCAGTCCACGTAGATATAATGGTACCCTTTGATCAACATCTGTCCACTAAGAGATCAACTGAAATAAAATAATCAATTAAAAATATTACCAATCATTGAAATCGTGTGCATGATTTGTAACATTATTACACGATACATATATCCATCTCGTAAAAAACACGACAAGGACAGATATTTTGTTATATGTAAAATACAACGTTTACATTATAGATATTATAATTGGAAACAATATAAATGTTTACAAAATTTCACATGAAATTTTCACATTAAATGCATACATTCCTAATAAATTAGCGTGTTTAAAATGTTTATTCATTGATATCAACAATGAAGCTTAATATAAGTACTTTCATCCTTTTTTTTAAAAAAATCATTGCTACTTAACATATACATAAAATTATTAAAAAAAACTAATGTGGATGATGATTACTTTTTCATTGGCTAGGAATAAAGATCAGGGATTGAAATGCGGTGTTGCTAGAGGTGAACATTTTGGAGGGAGCAGAAGAATGAAGGTCAACCAGCATAGGACCGGTACTGTCAGCAGACGTGTAATGGCGGATACACTCAAGAAGAGATCGGAGCAACTATGGACGTGTCCAGTTTGCAGTGATGATGATCCGACGACTAACTAACTAACTAACTGTATACATAAAAAACAATGTAGCTATAAAACCATTATTTCTATTTTTTTCTCTTCATTATTATTTCCCTGAAGATAGAATTTATTTAATTAATGTTTTTATTACTTTGTCAGTAACTATGAAAATGTTGATACGACATATCTCGAAAGTTATAGTACATGAATAAGAGAATTCTAACAAACACAATACCATGTTTTCTCTTCAGCATCAAATGTGCCAGCATTTTTTTTTAAAACCAATGCAAAGCGTCTCACAACTCCTCTGTGAGCAGAGATAGAAACGAATAATTTAGCAACTTTTTCACGATTCAGAACGAATTCAATACTTTTAGATATTTCACAATATTACGCCCATTTTTTGATGTGAGAAGAATATTATAAATTAGTTATTATTCTTGGCATAGTGGGCGTAGCGTCCAGTATACGCTAAAATGCTTGAAAATACCATCCCCTGATAAGACAACTTCAATAACGCACACAAAATCATATTTATTTGCTATAAACATAGTAAATATGTAATTATTAAAAAAGGAAAATTCGCGATTATGAAAAAAACAAAAAAAAATGAATATGAAATTACGACGCACGACATGGAGTGGACTAGTAATTTCTTATATATTGTTAGAAAGAAATGTATGTGTTTTTCCAAAGAGGTCGAATATTTTCATTAAGAAAGCTAAGATGGGTATCAGTGCAATTTAAAAAATGTACTGTCGATATAAACCAGTGTACAATATTGTGGGCCTATGCATCTAGTAATGGATTATGATTACTCACACTGTGACAACCAAATTATTCTAGTCCCTACCTAACGTCAGAGTAAGACATCAAGTATCGCACGTGACAGAATAATTTAAACTTGACAACAATGACTATCTCCCGTTGTAGTTGCGGCATTGTACTTGCAGTGTCCCTTTTTCATTTTTTTTTTCACCTATAGACGACACTCATCGATGACGCGTACACAGACTAAGATCATCGATGGCATAAGATAACCTAATGTGTGGAGTCTGCGAGATGGATGTGAAAAAATAATATGAATGGGTGGAAATAAAAATATTTAATGCCATGATACATCTATGATGATAGTAGTTTGTCGTACAGGCTAAATTCGATGGCTGGTAGGCAGATAAAGCATGTAGGAACGATTCCCCACGCCCCTGTTAGAAACTGGGTTTTTTTTTAGTCTTTTAAATTACTTGTTATGACGTTTTTCAATGACTTTTTTAACAATAATTTAACAAGGAATAGTATACAATGTAATAATTATGTTAATTGTATATTTTCGTGAAAATAGAGGATGTCATTATGCCATGTCATGTCATCATGATTAATGACATCTGATTTAACTTCTATAAAAATCGCATATGAAGTGGTGTATGTCTGAAGTAGATCTCAACAAGGTATACCGGTCAAATTCGAGACCCGATAGCTAGGGGGTCTATCATGATCACTCCCTCCCTCCCTGTACCTTGATTTCAATATTTTCAGACTTATTCTGATAACTCCTTTGATGTTTTTAGGATTATTATAAATATATAATACATTTTTTAAATTATTTATATCCGTGTAAATAGTGGATGCTTATTGATAGTTGATATAGGGTCCATAAAAGTCTTATCTGAAGAGTGTCTGTCTGACAGTGGGGCTGGTGTAGACTTCTGGCCCAAAATATGAACCCAGAGTGTGAAGACGTGATCAGCCCCCACCCCCACTCCCCGCCGCCATAGGGTGAGGAAGAAATTGATCCCCTAGTCATACATAATAAACAGTAGTATAAACTTACTGTACTGACAACCTTCGCCAAAGTAGGGTAAAGCGCATACTCCTGTGATACCGCAGCGTCCGTTTTCACCACACAGTATGTTTGGAGGGACAGTGACATAGCAATGTGCAGTTAATTCCAAACCAGCCACTAGAACAAGCTGAAACATTTAACAATATTATTCGTACACAGTACGTTTTTAACATGCGGTTGTATACCTTTGTAAACAGTTGTATAATAGTAATTCAGATGTTCCATCTTGTGTCACGTTTAATCATTTTGATACTACAAGAAGGTTCAGCAAATTTGTGCGAGAAATGGTTTAATGTCGTTACAAGGTATACTTGTGTAGTGTGGTTACAAGTTAAAATGGTGTAATGCGGTTTCAATGTATAATGATGGAATGTGATTACACGGTGTAATGATGTAATGTGGTTTACACGGTTTAATGGTGTAATGTGGTTGCAATGTTTAATGGTGTAATGCGGTTTACAATGCATAATAAAGGAATTAACTTACAAGGTTTAATGGTTTAAAGTGTTTTACAATGTATGATGGTGTAATGCTGTTACAAGATATAATGATGTAATGTGGTTGCAATGTTAATGGTGTAATGCGGTTACAATGTATAATGGTGTAATCTTGTTACAAGGTACAATGGGTGTAATGTGGTTACAAGGTATAATGAATTCCTGTTAACAAAAAAACAAGTAAAATTCTGAAGATTACACTGGTTTTACCAGACGAAGTAAGTAACATACACAATAACGTTATGCAACAATAGATTACAGGCAATCAGAACGTATTCATATAAAAACAAGTACATGTCTGCATTCTGAAAAAATGGTATACACACACACATATATAAATATATATATATATATATATATATATATATAATATATATATATTATATATATATATATATATTATATATATATATATATTATATATATATATATATATATATATATATATACATATATATATATAATACACTCTGTCACAGAAATAGATACACTTGAAAAAATACTTTGCAATACTACTTCAGATAAATTTATAAGACTGAGTGAACTAAAAAAAAAATACGGGAGAAAGTATTTTGTGGTTACAAATTCGGAAACTTCTTTGCGATGATGAGCTTCTTTCCGTGTTGCATGGAAAGTAAAAAAAAAGAAGGTTGGCTTGCATTTAAGTCAGTGCTGGAACATTTTCTTGTAATAAATATATCTGATTATTACAAATTATTTGTAGAACATCTCCTGCTGTAGTACCAGTGTCTAGGCTGCAACATGTCTTTCAAAATTCATTTTCAGAATTTTTTGTTAAGGGACTATGCCTACCCAGAAAAGTGGTTACAAGCTGTTTATTTTTTTGTAAAACAGTCAATTCTGCATATATTCAAATAAACATTTACCCTATAGTAGAATATATACTGGAAATTTAATACAAGTTAATTTTATGGCTGAAAAAAGTCATGAACTAATTTACTCAAATATTTAATTATGTAATGAAGACAAATTTAAAAATCCGAAAATGTTGATACTGGTTGTTACACTCTAAATTAATTCCTTTTTTTTAGTTTCTAGTCTCTAAATCAAGTAATTAGGTTTTTAGCTGACTTATCTGGAACCTGAAACTTGGAATGAAGTAAACGTTTCTCACAAATTATTCTGAAAAGTTACCAAACAAATTCACATATTTTTGCGCATGAATAGTGTTTATTCCTTTTTTTTTTTGTCTTTCAAACTAAGCACAGCGAACATGATTCTGACAATTTAATGAGTCTAGCTTAACAATTTGGAAAAATATGATGGAAAAATCACAGAAATATGTCATTTTGGGCAAAAATTTGCCAATTAAACATATACAGATTATACTAACAGTTAGTTCCACTGATACCCGTAACAATATTAAATCGCCATTTACACACACAAATATAGCCAATAATCGCAAAATGTAAACTGTGTAAGGAAATAGTTACTCTGAGATTTATGAAAATGCAACTTGGGGTAAGCACAAAAGGTTTTTTTTTTATAACCTGGGTAGGTCTAGCACCTCAAGTTACTGCGGTGCAGTCAGTGATGAATATGGTGAACGATTTCACCAAGGCATTGTTATGGTATCAATGCAATTGGGGTTTATTCCAGGATTGGTGATTTTTGTTGGACTGTGGCAAGAGACACCGATTTACTACACTAGGCAAGAAAAGAGAGTGAAACGACGCCTGAATAACCATGGCACGGTTCAAATGTGCCTTTTAGAATCATTTTATATTACAATTAAAGTTTTTTTTAAAAAGATGAAAATTATCGGATTTAATAGAATTTGACGGAACAATTTGTGTAATTCTAAAGTGTAAAGAAGAAACTGTTCACCAAAGAGATTAAACAAGTATACATGAAATTTGTATTGCTGAAATGTAAATTCTTTATAAAAAAAAACAAGAGCCAATTGGGAAAGTTCATTATATTTGAAATCAGCATGCCAAAATCAATAATGAATTATGTACTTAAAGTTTGGTACATTCATCTTGTATCGACACATCGTGTACATGGATCTTGTATTGACACGATGTGTACATGAATCCTGTATCGACACACCGTGTACATGGATCTTGTATCAACACGATGTGTACATGCATATTGTATCAACACGATGTGTACATGCACCTTGTATCGACACGCTGTGTACATGAATCTTGTATCGACACACTGTGTACATGAATCTTGTATCGACACGCTGTGTACATGTATCTTGTATCAACACGCTGTGCACATGCATCTTGTATCGACACGCTGTGTACATGAATCTTGTATCGACACGCTGTGTAAATGAATCATGTATCGACACGATGTGTACATGAATCTTGTATCGACACGCTGTGTACATGAATCATGTATCGACACGATGTGTACATGCATCTTGTATCGACACGATGTGTACATGAATCGTGTATCGACACGCTGTTTACATGAATCTTGTATCGACACGCTTTGTACATGAATCTTGTATCGACACGCCGTGTACATGAATCTTTTATCGACACGCTGTGTACAGTATCTTTAATGATCTGCATAATCTCCAGCTATACATTTTATGTTGACTTCACGCCCCCCCCCTTCCGCCAGTAATGACAGTACGTGCGTGTAATTGTTTCTGTAGCCGTATATGTGTTTTGAGTCTTCTACTAGCGCAGTGATTGAGTTGTTTCCCTTGAGTTCAACTGTTTTCCGTCTCGATTTAA
>CM067305.1:56547538-56557538 GCA_034231615.1 Meghimatium bilineatum
GAGCCCATCTCGTTTTGACTTCAGAAAAAAGGGGTTAATTGCTCAAACGCCGTGTTCACTCTGAGACAAATGACTGAGAGAGCAATATAATACAACAACTAACTAAACGCAATATTTATAGATCAAGATAAGACATTTGATAGAGTCAACAGAGTCGTGCTCTAGAAATGTATTGTATTAAAAGCACAACTGTTAGAAAGTATAAGAGCATTGTATAAAAACTGCCAATGTGTAGTAAGAACATCATATGATATTGCAGACAAATTTGAAACAAAAACATTAGTGCGTCAGGATTGCGAGCTATCATCGTCGCTTTTCAATATATATATAGATATAATAATAAAAGAGGTTAAAAGTGCAGAATACATTAACGTTGACATTACCGATTCAGAAAAAGATAACTCAGAGCAACCAAACCATGAACTAAATGAACTCCTTTTCGCATACAATCAGATCCACATAAACGAAAACGATGAATATCTTCAAAACCATGTTAAACATTCAGATAGACACCATAGGAGTAAAACATCGAAGATCAAATATTCCGATAATATTTTCGCTGAACATGGAAGCCTTGATAGAGAGATATAGACGAGATGTTAAAAGGTAAATGCAGTAACATACCCGCTGTCACCACTACCTCTTCATCCCAAGATCGAGGTGGACGTTAAAAGTCAAAAATTACAGTATATACCAACCAACACTGTGTTACCAGTGTCAAATTGGTCTCTCTCATATTCACATTACAGAAAGATTGTGACATGGGAGATGACATACTTGTGGAAAGCCGCCGCGGTCACAAGGTTTGACAGATTATGAAATGAAGACAGCAAGCAAATAATAGGAATAACAACGTGCACAGAATACATAGAAACGCAGCAGGTGACGTGGTGTGGTCACAGTATGTGAATGCATCACGACAGGTTGCATTCTCATAATAAAATATACAGTCAGAAATAAGTCCAGAACAATGTGGTTTTGTACAAGGAAAAGTTTTGTACAAGGAAAAGGTATCAACAATGCTATATATATTTTGAAAACAATAATAGAGATGTCTATAGAGGTAAAAAACAGATTTGTACCTTTGTTTTATAGACTACACGAAATAATTTGATAAGGTTAAACACAGTGAAGTTATAAACATGCTAGAAAATTTGAACATTGACAATGAGGATTTAAGAATCATCAAGAGCATGTGCTGGCAACATAGAGCAGCAATACGAGTGGGAAATAAATGTGTTCCTTTTCAACAAATAAAACAAGAAGTCAGACAAGGATGCGTAATTTCACCAGACTGGTTCTCTTTATACAGTGAAAACATAATGCGTGCAATATTTGATATCCCAGTAATATAATTGGGAAGACATACCATTAATAATTTAAGATATGCGTATGACACTGTTCTGTTTGCAAAAAATGAGGAAGACCTACAAGATTTAATTAATGTAGTAGTCACAGAAAGTAAAGAGAAATGCCTCTTCCTAAATATCAAGAAAACAGAAGTAACGGTTATTTCAAATAAACAAAATACGACAACTTGCAAGATTAGAGTGAATGATACAGTATTAAAACAAGTCCACCAATTCAAATATTTAGGTACAACGATTACAACAGATGGAAGAAGTTCAACAGAAATAAGAAGCAGAAGAGGACATGCAAAAACAACATTCAGAAAGCTGAAAAATATATTGTGTAATATGACCTTGTCATTAGAGGTGAGAAAGAGAGTTCTGCATTGCTGTATACCTCCTATACTAACATATGGATGTGAGTCTAGGACAATAAACAAACTGGGAAGTGGGAATTTAGAGGCAATAGTGATGTGGCTCTATAGAAGAATGATGAGAATACCTTGGACTGCCAGAAAAACTAGTGTAGAAGTGCTGAAAGTGTCAAAGACGAAAAGACCCTAATCAATAATGTAAGAAAAAGACAATCTTCTTTGATTGGTCACTTCATGAGACAGGCAGGTTTAGAGAACATAGTCACAATAGGCAACAGAGACAGAAGGCGACAACGTGAGAAAATATTACACAGTTCCACAACCTGGCACGGCAGGGAAACAACAACAATCTTGATACATAATTTTGGAGAGAGCTTTGGAAATTCATGATCGTCTACGTCATTTGGCATCGAACCGTATAATGATTATGGGTCTCGCTCCAAGAAGGTGAACTATCCTCCAAGAAAACGCTTAAAGTTAGATGACGTATGCACGTAACTGATGTATGGATACGTGTTGAAGCAATGGAATCCGATGTAAATACAAGTAGATAAGAAATACATGCATATACATGTGTGCTCCATAATTTACAAAAACTGTACCTTTTTCTTTCATTAACAACAATGTATTAATTGATTCACTTGCGGGTGTAGGTAGCCATTATATAATCATTATCAATATGTATTAGGTATATTGATTATATCCGTTGGTCCTACATCGGGCATGTCATACGCGCAGACACCAACATAATACACCACCAATCTCTTGAATGGATACCTACAGGCAAAAGAGTAAGGGGTAGACCAAAAGAAACACTCAGAAGAACAATACTTAGAGAAAGTAAAACAACCAATATTCATACTATTCAAGAACTGCACAGAATAGCTTTGAACAGACATAATTGGACAGGTCTCACATCTGGCCTATGCGCTTACTTTGCGCAAAAGGAAAATGAATGAATAAATGAATATTGATTTTCCTCTTTACACATCAGACACATCCGTAGGTGCTCAGATCTCCGCTTCGGTAAATCTCTCAGGGCATAATGGATCTATGGTGGTTTACAGATGATTTTTTTAATCAATACCAGGTGTCCTCTACTAGCCATCCTCACTCCCAATTCGCGCATTCTCAATATTGACACATGTTCATTCATCTCAAAATCCTCTCACAGTTTGTACTTACAATAGCAGTGAGAGTATGCCTGATCGGCCCATTAATTCCCTTAATACGTAATTGAGTGATGTCTGATCGGTCCATTGAGTCACTTAATACGCACGCATTTGAATAGGCTTGCGATTCCAGCCAGTTAAGTGTCAGCGTTACTGCAAATACTTCCATCGCTAGACTGCTTATTGCTGCGGTAAAAGGAACCACTGGTTTCGTGTACTGTTCTTCCATTTTTCTGACAGTAAAGGCCCATGCGTATCGGCGGTAACGGATGACCGATCCGTCCATGTATTTCGAGGCGTCTGTGTCATAGTCATTTTCGCAGATTAGTGCCTTGACCTCAGCATCCACGCTCACAGGGATGTGGTGTCTGCACTCACTATTGAGTGTAATAACGGTATTGACTTCTCTTGAAATACCATAGGAAGAGGTATCTATTCCTCGCCAGGAGTATTACCTTCTGCGGCGCACATCTGTTGAACAGTATTCTCGGCATGATCCATCCACGTTTTGTCTCTCTTGATCCCGATTCGCTGCAGACAAGGGTGTAGTGGGTCGTCTATGTCAGTACTCACTCTGAGATATGCACAGACATGCCACGTACCAATTATGTTGGATATGTTCGGAAAATAATGGGAAGGTAACATAGTCATACAGGTTGTGTCCCTCTAGAAACCAAGGATTATCAGCATCGCTTAATTTTGAATTCTCCACATTATCTCAATCTGTGTGTGTCTGACGGTGATTGTGGCCCCTGCATATCCAATGACATGGAGGACAAGAACCTCATACAATATTACGAGCTGTGATTGTTTAGTTTCAGCCACAGCGAAAACTCTCAAAACTGAGCCCTTTACTTGCCCTTGCGATAACATGATCAACGTATTCCCTAAAGCATAGACTAGATCAAATCGCAGGTATGGGTATTGTAAGTAAAAAATAAGAACATTTTAAACAAAATAAATACATGAGAAACCAAATATATTATAGTGCTCTAATCAATTGATAATTTATTTTGGTATTACAATACAACAATCACAAAATATAAAAAAGAGTGTCTGCCTTTGGTAGACGCCGTATTGACCCTTGTTCACTACGGTTCTTTAAATACATTAATTTTTTTAACATTTAAATAGGCGAATGTTACGTAAAAATAAGGCATGGCGCATATAATAAAGAGAACAGCCAAATGGCCGATCAAAATAACTATGTGAGAAAAGAATGTCGAGGTTTTTAAAAATTATTTCTAACTTGTGGCGATGTTTCACATTCTGAAACGTTTCGCATATCAACATAAACATGGTCAAAGAACTTAAAAAATCTAGTGACGAACGTGTAAAAGATAAATTAAAAGTGATTCAATGGTTTTATCTTACCTATCAGCAGTAGATTCGGAATAAATTCAGTATGTGATAATATCCCCCACCCGACCCTCCCCCCCCCAAAAATGCTCTATAAAATGCTCATTAGACATGTGCGATTCTTTCTTCTTCTTCTGCGTTCGTTCTAAAGCTCCTGCAGATTAGCAGGATGTAGTCAGGATAACTGAATGCGCTGTGTCATGGTTTACAGCATTGCTGCGATATCTGCGCCTGTTGGCCTGACACACCCGACTTCAGCATGGCTTTGGGTCACTGACCCTATATGGGATGGGACAGCCAACTCCATCCCATAACCTCCTTAGTCGCCATTTACGACATGCGTGGAAGGTAAACAGTGTTGCTATTCTATCTCCCCTTTCGGGCCTCGTCAACACAAGGGCGATGTGCGATTCTGAATCATATACTCTTTGATAAGTAAAGTGTTTATCACCACTGTCTAAACCTGTCGCTCACCGAAATACCACAATGAATATTTTCTCACTCATCCGCATTGGTGAGGATAGGAATTACTGTATGACTATGTGCGCTGACGCATCCAATGTAGTACCCCTACGACCCTGAAGGTTTACGGTTGTATTGATTTGATTGAAAGAGTATATGAATTAGATTCGTGCAGTGTTCATTAATATTGAAAATAACGCCCAATTCGCATAATTAAATGAAAATAAATAGTTTAACTATTAAACATAATAAAATACCCCTAAAACATAGAGTTTTTTTTTTTTTTTTTTGGTTCTCAAAGATACGTCCCATAATTTGACATGGTACGATGAATGTTACTTAGGCAGACCAGTTGTCTACATGCTGCCCAGATTTCATACAAAATCTAATCCTGGTAGACCAATTGTCTCTGATTGCTCTAGCCCCACTGAAGGTATATCCGATTTCCATGATATCATTGTTCAACCCTTAGTAGAGCAACTGCCTTCATTCTAAAAAGATAATAAGTTTGCTTTAACCTCTGTTCAGTTGTCTTTTGACCGCACTTATCGTCTGTTCTTACTTGATGCTTGTTCTTTATATACTTCTATACCCCATTGTGATGATCTTAGGGCGTTGCAGTTTTTCGTGATAAGAACCTCCATTACTCTGTAACCACTCCCACTCTTACCCACCTTTCTGAACTGGTGCTTACGCTCAGCTCTATTGATTTCGATTATCATTGTTTTGATGAGATCAGTGGTGTTGCTATAGGCACTAAGGTGGGGCCCAGTTATGATTGTTTTTTTATGGGACATCGTGAACATCAGATTTGGGAGACTTATAAAGGTCCTTTTGAATTTCTATTTCATAGATATATTGATGATGGTATATGTATTACTGTTATGTGTAAGACAGAATTGTCTCGCTTCATCAACGTTATCAACGATTTAACCCTGTTATTCAATTTACATCTAGCATCTATACTACGTCCGTCAACTTTCTTGAAATTATTGTTACTATTCATCCCGGGGTGCAAAGGGAACGCATTGCTCTAGGCGGACCCAGGGTTAGCAGATAACCAAGATCCCAAATGTACCTCCACGTGGTGCACCCTAGAAACAGAAATACAACAGCTCGAGCTGATTCTGGCCAAATCATTTGGGGATCGTGTCCGAGAATGTGGAGGTAGCAGATGGAAAGAGATTTGACTGCACTAGAGACAGACAATATCTCAGACACCACCAGCATCACCACATATAGCGACACTGTCGACATACAGTGAAGCTAGTCAGTCCAGTCCGAACATTGGATGGGCGGCCAATGTAAAATGCACGTAAAGGTAGATGCATGGCGAGAGACAAAAAAATTTCATACCGAGTACAATGAAACAATGAAAGGGCAGATCAGCGAATGAGGGCAGCGTGAACTGCAAATAGAAAGTGAAAGGTCCCTAGGAAAGGGGAACTACAAGCTTCGTCAGCTCGAGTCGAGCTTCTAGTTACCTGTGTTCCTTACAGGCAGAGACCCAGACCCATTCATTGGCGTTTGGTAAAGCAAGAAGACCTAATCCAACTCTAATGTCGAGCCTTCCTAAACCTGAAATATGCTCTCGAAGAGAAAGGGTTCTGTACCCGATGGGCTTAGACAAGAAAGGGACAACGATGGTAGTCCTGGCCCAACTCTACTGTCAGGGTTTCCTATACCGGAAGTACACTTGCAGAGAGAAAGGGTTCAGTACCTGATGGGCTCAGGCGCTATTGGGACAAGGACACTCAGCTCGAGAACGCCTTGCTCTCAAACGCGTGGTGTGAGACTCGAACTTGGACAAGGGGTACACGATGTCGGTGAATGACACCTCGGCTAAGAGGGCGAAAGAGCCAGGGTCCAACTCCTCTGTTGAGTTCTTCCCCTAAGGAACCAGGCTCACGGATGAGAAACCGTTCAGTACCCAATGGGCATAGGCACAGCACGCCCAATTACACGAGGCAAGTTAATAGACAGTAGAAAACCTCGTGCGAATCAGACGAGAGCAAAAATCGTCTTGGCGAAGAGTAGTCACTACGCGTGCCTGGAGACAGATATAGAGGCTGTCACAGGCTAAGGGTAGCCCACCCGAATTGTCAAGGCATGCCGAAATCGGATGTGCTATGCCTACAAGGCGCATAAAGGTGGCACAATGTAATCACGCTCCCGGCGGGAATCGCACGGATATCCGTGATGGTTACAATTGAGCGAACGCAAAACAAACAAACAAACAACTATTCATCCCCTTTACCTCAACACATCTATTTACTACAAACCTACTGATACTCATCGTTTTTGCTCTACACTTCTTCTCATCATCCTGCTATTCTTCACTCTCTGCCATTCTCCCAGCTTCTTCGCATTCGTCGCTTATGCAGTGATGTACCAGTGCACATTTGCACCACAATTTCAACATGACTTTCTTGATAAATCCTCTGAGATGATTGATATCTTTCGTAGAAGCTCATTTCCTGACAGTGTCCTTTCGTCGGCATATCTTCGTGTCCGTAAGTTATATCGACCAGATACCTTGACCAATAGTCAGGGTACTTCATCTTCCTCTGATAGAAATAAACATGTCCTTACTTTTCATCCCCATAACTCTAATGTCCGCCAAATCCTGTTCTAGCATTACTCTCTTCTCCAGTCTTATTCTGAAACGCGTGCCGCTTTCCAGCACTTTCCTTTTATTGCCTATAGCGTGACAAATATCTTAATTGCATCTTGATCCTGGGGTTTTATGTTCCAGCTTATTTTCGGTACTTTTCCTTGCAAATGTGGTACATTTGCTTGCAAATGCGGCAAATGCTACACATTTCTTCATCGGTAGGCACTCGATGAGTATGGCCAGAAAGTTAAAACAAGTTAAAAATGAGAATTATAAAGTGCTACATCTATTATATATTAATGTATGGCTCAGAAACATGGACACTAAATAAACAATTAGAAGTCATAATTGTGATGCCTTTGAGATGTGGATATATAGAAGATAAATGAGAACATTATGAAAAGAGAATAAAACAAATGAAAAGGTGCTAAAACACTTAATATGAAGAAAGATATACTGAGAGAAATAAAGATCAGGCAAATAAAATATTTTAGACACATTAAATGTCATGGCACCTTATTGAAGACCTTACTTGAGAGTAAAGTCAAAGGGAAGCGAGTAATAGGCAGGCGGGAATACAAGTGGGAGAGTAATATTGCACGATGGACATGTTAGTCTAACAGAGTGCACCACCACAACAAGAGACAGGGATGTTGGAGATCCGTTGCAGCCAAACTTCGTTGCGGAGACGGCACACGATGATGATGACTGCAGTTGTATCCTGCGGTAGAGGAAACGATGGTGCGGAAATGTTAAACATAAGAAATAAGGGAGAAAAATGAAAGTAATTAAGGTAATGATTCTTTCATTGTCCAGAATAAATGAACTGGGCTAGAAATATGACGTAGTCAATCATGAGGGATATTAATGTGATCTTGTGATACCTTTATGAATCAATATTGAGCTTAAACTATCAACCAACGTCGAGCTTAAACTATCAATCATCGTGTCATGGTAGATACACTTAAGTGTATCTGTGTTTCTGAACAATAATACAGAAACGAGCACTTCTAAACTTACAAGTCAAGCTTGCATGGAACATGATTGTGGATGTGGGCAAGCACACGTATTTGACTAGGAGATAGATTATAAACTCGCAGTATTGCATCATCGTCTGCCGAATGGTGCCCTGACTCTATGGTTGACATGAAGCCATTAGCCGTCTAATTCTAAGCACATTAAGACAATGTGTCGATGTGTCGGGAATATGTTTCACTGCATGAATAACACTATTAAATTTAAAACTAACTGTATCATTTTTGCTTTATTCTGTCGGTGATACAATGCAACGATGTTTCGATGATACAGGCAAAGGGAAAATGGTACACATATCTTTGAGAGGCAATAACAGAGGCGAGTACACACCGATGGTTTATCTGACGATAACTATGAACATTTATTTTCTGCATCATCGGTACAAATGTATGAAACATCGGTACATATGCATGCCTCATCGATACATATAAATACATAATCGGTACAGATACATGAAACATCGATACAGATGAATCACCCATCAGAATAGGTGAATGAATCATCGGTACAGAGTAATGCATTATCATTTCATATTTATGAATCATCGGTACATGTTATTGAATCATCGGTATCGATTAATGAATCATTAGTACACATTAATCCATCTTGGTTCATTTATTGTAATATGTTCTGCGCAGGTGACGATAAAACATATGAACATACATCATGGAACAAACTATATGTGTCAAAACTAGCACATTTACTGGCGTTAATGCACATGCTAGGTATATATGATTAACGAACAGTTAGAACATTATCAGGACGTTTAGAAACAAATTAAATAGAGGGAATGAGTAAAGTAGAATATAGGAGGCAATGCGCATTAGTAGAAATGTTGTAGATATGTGAATGAATGTAATATTATTACTATATAATCTAACTACAAAAGAGTGAAACACGTATAAATGAGAAATAACAATTGACAAAGAAACGCGGTCTTCTTCTACATTAAGGTCAATAGAAATATATTTTACTTGAATACAAACTATAAAAAAGCACACACATACACTGATTCAATTTCTCTTCATCTTTTGCGTTGATTCTCAAAATTCAGCAAATTATCAGAATGTAGTCCGGAAAACTGAATGTGTTGTGTATTGGTTTACATCATTGCAGCTGTAATAGTCTTTGGTTGTGGGGTCCAATTTTATCCTCATAATCATCACTTGTAAGGGTGGATCTCTGCCTGTCGACTCTCTCTCTCTCCATCTCTGTTTGGTAACGGGGTCCAATTTTATCCTCATAGTCATCCCTGTTAAAGGTGGATCTCCGTCTCTCGACTTTCTCTCTCTCTCACTCTTTGCTTATGGATGTCCAATTTTCTCCTCATAGTCATCACTTGTAATGGTGGATCTCCGTCTGTTGACTCTCTCTATCTCTCAAATTGGCTGTGGGATCCAATTTTATCCTCATAGACATCACTTGGGTCTGTATGCCGAGTCTCTCTCTCTTTCTGTGTTTTATTTATAGACGTTAGTATAAATATTATATGCATTATTTCAGTAGCAAAAGGATTCTCTCCCATACTGGTTCATCGTACACGATAATTTTCTGGTTGATCATAAACTTTGGTCTGTTATCAGATACTCGTACTAGTGGTACCAGAGTTAGTTGATAGTGAGCTTGCTTTCTTCA
>CM067305.1:56560038-56585742 GCA_034231615.1 Meghimatium bilineatum
ATAGATAGATAGATTATTAGAAATACTAAACTGTTATATATTTTTCTATTGCAGTGACCATTGTTCATAATGAAATAAGCGCAGCTCTAACATTTCATAATGAACTATTACATGACTATATACTATTTCATGTCGATTTATCTCAATGGAGTACAAATTAGTCTTCAAGGTATTCCATTAATCACAAAATGTACAGTTGAATATATAAATATACTCGCCTGCTTCTACCGATATTGGCAGTTTCCTGCAGTTATGATGTAGACACGGAATCATGTATACATACATGTTCAAACTATGCTATTTTTGGGCGTTTCAGACATGAAATAATGTTTTTATACACCTGCATACATCTCTATTTTATTTCGTACGTACACATTTGTTCTTATGTTTCCTATAGGACATTCGTAGATGTCGTCTGTATAATTTTTCTCGAAAGACTGTAATCATATCTCCATGTCCGCAGTGAGTGTCCAACTCTGACAACCTTACATCACAACAGAAAGCACAAGCGACTTATACAGTTTGACTTTCACTCCAACACTGATGTTGCTTTCCCACATCACCGTTAGCCTCGACAAGGGCGCTAAAGCAATATCCAACCTTATTTTTAACTCTGCTTTGCATTTTCCATCGCTGAATCCGAGGTATTAGAAGGTATTCATCACCTTAAGCTTATGTCCATTCAGCATGATGTTAGTTCCTGTTTTCTGTGTCTCTGCTGTTAACCACGATCTTGCTGCTGTATATGTTGAGTTACATTATGTACTGGCTGGAAACGTTTTCCAACTTTGCTGTTAACTCTTGTAATTTTTGTTCTGACGCAGCGATAAGGTCAATGTTATCAGCGAAACACAAGTTGCACATGGCGCGACCTCTGATCGATGTAGACGTGTTTTATTCATGTGTGTCTCCTGTATGATGTGCTCTAGGTATATGTTGAAAAGTAATGGATACAGTATGCATCATTGCCGAACTCCCACAATTGTTTTAAAGAACTCTCCAATTGTAATGTTTGATGTGAGAACAATATTTACATTGTGTTACAGTAATTCAATAATGTATATGATTGTTATGTCAAATTTAAACTGCCTCAGTATGTGCCACAAACCATCATGTTAAACACGATCAGAGGTCATTGTAAAATCAATGAAATTGTGGAATAGATAACGTTTGTGCTGAATATATTTTTAAATTAATGCTGGGATGTTACATATTTGGTCAACAGTGCTTCTGTTTGCTCAGAGCTATCGTGCTTGTGTCCATTCAGCGGGTCATTGTTTTGTACTCCATATATTCTGGCAGATTTTGATCATGATATTCACCATAACAATTCCCCGGTATTTCATGAGTTTTGCTGGAATGCTTTCTACACCAGGTGACTTCCATCATTTCAATGTTCTTATGGCTTCTTGTATTTCATCTACAAGAATTTCTACATTTCCTATTTCTATGTTGCTTAGTTCAGAATTGTCTAATATAGCGTAAGTAGTTATATAGGGATGACTTGAGACTTATTTGCTCAACAATGCTCAACATTTAGATGACTCAAAGAAGAAAGTATTGTTGCTCACCATTTACATGGTTCAAAGAAGAAAGTATTGTTGTGTTGCTCACCATTGCTCACCATTTAGATGGCTCAAAGAAGAAAGTATTGTTAGCAACACACCAACACACCAGATTGTCAGCCAGTAGGATGGGGCGGCGCGAGATACCCCACCCCGGCCCGATCGGGGGCGCTCGGATCACCCCCACCAACGGTGGGGGCGCGCGGATACCGGTTCTTCCGCTGAAAATTGTCCACTGTGCTATTTAGCTATGGTTTAAACCGGTCAAAGAACTAGCATTGGTACTGCTATTATGTGTGGAGTATGTGTTAGAGAATTAAAATGTGTGTGTGGTGTGTGTGTGTGCGGGTGTGGACGTGGTTGTTGTCAGCCATTCGTATTTGTCATGTGGTATTACAGATAGGGGTGTTGTGTTTGTGATATATATATATATATATATATATATATATATATATATATATATATATATATATATATATATATATATATATATACAACAAAAAGAGCTCATTAATAGAAATGGATACGAGGTGGAAACATCCTTTTACAGCTATGATTGCTGGTCCGACCGGGTGTGGAAAAACTGTTTTTGTGCAAAATTTCTTAAAATATGTGCATGAGCTGGTGGATCCGATACCAGAGGAAATTATCTGATGTTATGGTGCGTGGCAGGTTGCGTATGAGACCATGCCTGGTGTTAAATTTATTGAAGGTCTACCAGACGTGGAGCAATGGGATGGTGATAAACCAAGACTGTTGGTTATTGATGATTTGATGACTGAAACAGATGATCGCGTTACTAAATTATTCACTAAAGGGAGTCATCATCGGAGTCTGAGTGTGTTGTATATTGTGCAGACTTTGTTTGGTAAAAACAAAGAACACAGAACCATTAGTCTGAACACACACTACATTGTACTATTCAAGAATCCTCGTGATGGGTCACAAATTATACATTTGGCCAAGCAAATGTACCCCGGTCAAAATAGTTATGTGCAAGATAGTTTTAAAGACGCGACAGCGGCCCCACATGGTTATTTGTTGATAGATCTCAGACAGGCAACACCGGATCATTTGAGATTGCGGAGTCATATATTTCCTGGAGAAAACCAAGTCGTATACGTTCCAAAATAAAAATGACTGACGCTTTGATACGTCACGGCCCAATGTTAAAAACCCTGTGCCGTGCAAAACCAGCAGTCGTGAAGAGTATAATAAAAACAGCGTCACCGGAACTCATACGCACCCTGTGTGAATGTTCCCACAATATCTTAAAAGGACATGTTCGACTTACCAAGCATCAGAAGACCCGACTGCAACGGCACAAGACTAATCTCAGACTGCTCACTCGCAAAAAGACTACCGTGAAAAGAAGGAAACATATTCTTCAACAAGGGGGTTTCATAGGCGCGTTACTGAAACCTGTCCTGAGTGTGTTGGGTAGTCTCTTGGGTGTATAATGGCCAAGAAAATGTTGCTGATCGATCTCCGGGTACTAGAAACTTTACAGCAAAAATCTAACGCTGATAAAGCTAGACTTTACCAGCAAACATTACAACAGTATTTGATTCGCCTTGACCAGTACAAAAACAGACCGTTGGGTTTATTAGACTTCAAACCACCTTCGTTGGTGCCTGTAGAACCAGCGCATAATTTACCAACTCTGACGGACCCTGTCGAACCACCACATAAAACCGAAGAAGCAGCTGAGAAAATTCCAGACAAGGTTGAAGTGACGCCCGACCCACCTAAACGTACGCTCAGGAAGAAAAGGAAAAGTAAAATTCCTACGCCTACCAAAACACCCATTTGGGAATCATGGTAGACAAAATGTTGTCGCGCCATTACTACAAGCCTAAGAAAGCTGGAGCGTTTGGTGGTGTTAGTGGTTTACAACGGACCACCAAACTTGAAACAAAACAAATCAAAGACTGGCTAAGGCATCAGGATACTTACACTTTACATAAACCTATTCGGCGTCGCTTTAAAAGACGTGTAACCATAACAGGTGGTATAGACCAACAGTTTCAAGCTGATTTAATTGATCTTACAAAGTTAAGAAAATACAACGATGGGTATTCATATTTGGTGACGTGTATAGATGTGTTTAGTAAATTCGCTTGGGCTGTTCCGATCAAGAACAAAACTGGAAAAGTTTTAGTCGAAGCTGTGCGTCGTATTTTAGAACAAAGAAAACCAATAAATTTTCAAACCGACAAGGGTTCGGAATTTACCAATAAAACATTTCTCAAGTTTCTTAAAGACAACGGTGTTCATTTCTTCACAACTGAAAATGAAGATGTCAAAGCCGCTGTTGTCGAACGTTTCAATCGTACATTGAAGGAGAAAATGTGGCGATATTTCACTAAAAGCAATAAACTTCGTTATGTAGATGTGATAAACGCCTTGCTTCGAAATTATAATTATTCGTTTCATAGGAGTATTCGGATGGCGCCTGTAGAAGTTAATACGGGTAATCAAGCCCAAGTGTGGAATACGTTATATGGAGAGCGACCAACAGACAGAAAAGTATATTTCAATGTTGGTGATATGGTGAGAATCGGGCTAGGTAGACACAATTTTAAAAAAGGATATACACCTGCGTGGACAGAAGAACTGTTTACCGTCAGTCAGATACAACCGACAACACCTATAACTTATACGATCAAAGATGATGCGGGTGAAGAAGTGCAAGGTTCCTTTTACAAAGAAGAACTTCAAAAAGTTGGTGACAAAACAACGTTTCGTATCGAAACAGTCCTAGAAGAACGCGGGGCTGGCCATCGGAAACAGTATTTAGTCAAGTGGTTCGGCTATAATTCTTCATTCAATTCCTGGGTGTCGGCCACAGACATTACAAGACACTAATGGAAATTGATCAAGTTGAAACAGTATTACGGCCAGAAGAAGAAAGAGCAGGGGTACGAACATCACTCTGGGTCTTATTCGGTAAACTGGTCCCACGTTTAGAAATTGTTTTCCTTTGTCAAATGATTATTATATATGTGGTGATTGGTGTTTCATTATTTAATCTGTCTCGAGTCGACCTCGATGCACCTGGCGCCAAGATCTGGATCGCCTTACTGAGTAGTTGTTTGGGCTACATGCTACCAAACCCAAAGCTAGGATGAGTTTCTACGTTACCTTACCGAGCAATTCTTCAATGAACATTTATCCGGACAATAACCCCAGCCATTATTTTGTCAAACTTCCACAAACTATAGAGATGAATTCCCAATATGAGGTGGGTCTAGCTGAAATTCAATTTCCAAATACATATTTCAACGTTCTTGATGGTGAGGTGTGGTTGACATATGTCCACCCACCATCTAATGACCTGAACGGTGTAATAACTATGCCGGCCGGTCTATACGACTCACCAGAGAGTTTTATCTACGAACTTAATTCTAAGCTGACCAATGCTGGTCGTATTGCGAAAATTTATTACAATAAAGCTTCAAAGAGAGCCACAATTAAGATTCTCGATGAAGGTACTGAACTTGCACTGAGTGAGACGCTGAAAAATATTTTAGCACTACCAAAAACACGTCTGACCTATGATGACGCAGATCGAACCAGTCAAGATATGGTCGATATGGATCGCGATATGAAAAATGTCTACGTGTATTCAGACATTGTATGTGCGCGTTCGGTGGGTGATGCGATGGTCCCACTATTACGCTCTGTACCCATATTGGACAAGACAGCTACCTCAGTGTTTCGAATCTATGATAAACCGCATTATGCACCTCTGAGTCGCTTCTCGTTTGATACCGTTGAAATCCTTTTAACCACAGACCAAGGCAAGAAGATCGCATTTACAGCTGGAACGTCAACGGTGACACTTCATTTTCGTTCTCGCAAACGGTTTGACTTGGAGTAAACAATGGTTAGACACGCAACAATCCACATAAATCCTAAGCTATATGAGGAATTTTTCTGTAACCAAGCTGGGAATGGGCTACCCGTATTTGTCGGTGGTAGACATCAAAAAGGACACGGGCTAGGTAGTTTCTTTAGCGGTCTGGGTAGAATGGTACTACCCTGGTTAAAAACAGGTGGTAAAGCTCTACTTAGAGAAGGTGTCACTTCTGGTTTACAAGTGGCACAGGATGCTTTAGGTGGTGGGAATATTCGTGATTCTATGCGAGATAGAGCCAAAGAAGCTGTCCAGCGCCTATTGGCTGGTGCTGTCGACCACGTTACCCAATCGGGTCGTGGTATTAGACATCGAAAACGACCAACACCACCGGGTGCACCATGCCGGAAAAGAATAAAACCAGCCGCTAAACGACACCGAGCTCATTCCAAGCAGAACAAGACACGAGACATATTCGCGTAATGGCTCTCATTCACCCCAACTCGTGTGAATGTCTTCATTCTGGCCTTGATTTGTTTAGTGTACCACCAACCCAAACAGCTGTTGACGAGGGTCAATACGAGGAAATTCATCCCCTGGCTGCTTTAGCACCAGGGGCACCCATCGAGTTTGTTATTTTAGGTAATAGTGAAGATTACTTGGATCTTTTCGACACCTTTTTACATGTAAGAACCAAAGTGACACTACCTAACGGTGATAGTTAACCACCCAATACTGAAGTTGGTCCTGTGAATTATTACATGCACAGTTTATTTTCTCAAGTCGACGTTTCATTGAACGATACTCTTATCACAGCTAGCGAAAACACATACCCTTACCGAGCTTATATTGAAGCTACTTTGAATTATGGTGATGATGCTAAAAAGGGTCATTTGTGTGCCGCCCTCTACTACAGAGATACACCAAAAGCCCATGAAGATACGCAGGGGGATACGAATAACGGCTTTAAAATTCGCCGCCAACTGGCCACGGCGAGTGAAGAAATGGATATGATGGGTAAATTACACGCTGATATTTTCGCACAAGACAGATATTTGTTGAATGGTGTGGATGTAAAGATCAAGCTAACACCATCTAAAGATGTCTTTAACCTGATGGCTACAGATGGGACCGTTGGTTACAAAAGTGTTATCACCCATGCAGCGCTAGTACTTAGAAAAGTCAAACTTAATCCAGCCATCTCACTAGCCCACGAGAAAGCCTTAATGCGAGGTAATGCCAAGTACCCGATAAAACGGGTTGGTTTGAAAACATTTTCCATCCCTAATGGGATGCTATCACACGTTCAAGATAATTTATTTTTATGACAGACACCCACAAGAGTCGTTATTGGTTTGGTTGATGCTGGTGCCTTTAACGGTCATCTGAAGAAAAATCCATTCAATTTTCATCATTTTGATCTGACGTATTTAAACCTGTTGGTAGATGGTAGAAATGTGAGTGGTAAACCACTGACTATTAATTACGCCAATGATCAGTACATCAGAGCGTTCTTTGGTAGCCTAACAGCCCTAGGTTTTGTCGGTAAAGATGCTGGAAATGGTATTGACGTTAGAGGTTTTAAGCATGGTTATAATCTCTACGCTTTTGATCTGACCCCTAGCTTGCTTGATGGTGATCAATTTGAGATGGCCAAGACTGGGCCACTGGCCATTGAACTGAAATTCGCCACCGTGACCGCATCGGCTATTCAAGTTTTAATTTACTTTGAAGTTGACAGTGTTTTGGAGGTATCCACGACCAGATCAATTCTTACAGACTTTTTAGCTTGAGAGAATGAACACTAACCAAATCTACGAGCTATTAATACAGGATATCTGGATTCGTCGCCTCGGTTAGTACGAGTCGTACCAGTGGATAAGTTACCGAGATACATTGACCCAACTCTGACAGCTGCTTTTGTTGTCAATACAGACCCCAGTTATAGACCGGGATCCCATTGGGTGGCAATTTATTACGATGGTGTTGGAACATTTACATATTTTGATTCGTTTGGCCTGCCACCCAGACATTCAGAGATTATCAAATTTCTAGAAAGAAATTCAAATAGACCTTATGTTTACAACCCGAGAGTACTACAAGATTTGTTGAGTTCTACTTGTGGCTTATACGTTGTGTATTTCTTAATGTTAAAAGAACGCGGTGCGTCCATGGCATGTGTGTTGCGACCTTTCACGGTCAAACAGTGGAAAAATGATAAGCTTGTATACGCCCTAGTCTGGAACCAGGTCAAACAAAAGTCACGAGTACAACATCTGTGACCTAGATACCACAGCGTACCCACGCCATGAGTCATTAATCAAATCTGCCAGCACCTATGGACTAGAAACGTCATACTGGCGTGGGGTCATCCATGAGTCAGGCACAGACGCGACCAATCGGGAGCCCGGCCGCCGCGCGCGCGTGGGGTGCTCCGGCCGCCGCTGTGTGTATAAATAAGAAGTTCACTTGATATAAACCTCACATCACACTACCAGTCTAGAAGTGACATTTCCAAGTTCAGTTGTATCAAGAAGATGGCTTCATCAGTTACATACTTTTCCAGAACCAACGATATGATTAAACCATTAGGTGATGGTGTTAATGCAGTGGCTGTATCATCCTTCAAGAAACCTCTTATTCAGATTCGCAGATACTATGGTGATACACACATAAAGTATCCTACCAAAACAGGTATCACGATGAGTCGACAAGCTTTCGTCGATCTAGTAGAACTACGTGATGTTATTCTGAATGAATTTGATAGAATTTCCAGTGTTTTTCCTACAAAGCAAACTTCAAATGCTCCAGTTACAAATACATATGACGATTCAACAGTTGTAGTTTCAAACACGTACATTGATTCATCGGCTCCAGTTTCAAACACATATGACGATTCATTCCCATATGGTTGTGGTAACCTAGAGATGTATCTCACTCCTGATTACGAACCTGTCTATGTACCTGAACCATCGGTATCAGCCACAGACAAGAAAAATATCAACAAACCCAAACCAGCCAAGAGACAAAGAACACAACCTGTTTTGGTACCGCTTTATCAACAGTGAATTATACAGTGAACATTCTTTTTTCTTATTTATTTTGAAAAATGTACACGATTCATAAATAAATATTTTTTTATATTTCTGAAACAATTTGTTGTCAAGTATTTTCAAGTTCTCGTTTTACGTGCTGTCTGTACTGTGTGTTTCATTAACTTGCTACAAAGAATCATCTCTCAAACAAGAGGGTCAAGGTTATCCACAGGTCAAGACCTTATACATTAGCCAGCGGGCAAGAACATCAACTAAACACCAGAAGTTATCCACAGGTCAAGAAATTCAGATAAAACCAGATCCACTCCACTAGATGTGGGTTACACCAGTGGTCAGATACGGGGCAGGCTGGGAAGCGTGGTTTATGGGTCAGAAAACAGACAAGAATCCATTAAGTGTTGGGTGTTAGACTCGGGAGACATATACATTTAAAACACACACATATAAAACAAACAAAAAGGGGTAAACATATGAAATACTTTTATTTTGGTACGTGCCAAGTTATACAATTATGAAAAATGGGTATGTATTTTCATAAAACATTTCGAGTGTGTATCATTTATACAGCATAAATTTATCAAATAGAAAATGTACAATTGCATAAAGACCATAAATACATAAACAGTTCTAAAGATCACAAAATTATGAAAAGAGCGTACACATTTTTACAGATATAACCAATACATTATGATATTATATACACAAAAACCCGACACCAAGTACGAGTAAAAGGATAGTTATAGAGAGAGGGGTGTAGTTGAGACATTATCTGCTTGCACCTGGCGTTTTATGTAAAAGTATGAAAGTGATGCCCTATGTTGTTCGTATGTGTACACAGCTGTCCCTGTCGTCTTAAAACCCAGATTTTTACCCCCACTACTTTGTCTGGTTGTCAGGACGTCGGAAAATGTATTTGCGTCAAATTTGTTGTGGGTCTTACTTAGCCCCTTTGTCGATGTCTTGTCGTAGGGCCCAAAGCAGTGATATGTCTTGCTGCATAGCGAGATCATCCCTATACCAGCATATTCGAGCTTGAATAGACCGGGCTTTCGTTTATCGAATAGCCTAGCCTCGATGCACCGGGGACAGTCTTTAGGCGGGTCGAGTAAGAGGTCTATATGAGGCTGACAGGTTTCCCTAGGGAACCACTGATCGTAGACTCGTCGATATTCGGCCCTCATGCTAGGCTTAATGACGTCATGTAGACTGTCCGCAGATAGGGCTAAATAGAGAGAGTCCGTATCCATCTCTGTCACCTCAAAATCACCCCTGTCCACGAATCTATCGAGGAAGTCATAGTAAAACTCAAGCATCCTACGCTTGGCGTATTGGTACACGAAAAAACCAATCTGGATGGGTAAATCCCACTTCGTGTGCTGATACCGTGACTCAACCTCGTATAGATCAGGCCCAACCTCGACCATCTTCCTAAAGTAAGGGCTATTGACCAACTTGTCGGTCGCTGTAGGGGCCACATACACCACTTTAGCATGTTTAGCTTTATTGGTGAGTGTTTTTCCATAAGCCGCATTCCCAAGTAATTTCATAGTATCACTTGTAATAGAAGCGGCTGGGGAGAGATCACCCTTACGACGAGCTCTAGTAACAGTATCACCAAACTGGCTGAAACACGCTATCGGTTCATACTCTATAACCTGATAGATGTATGTAACCACTAGACCATGAGCCAGATACCACTTTAGCAAGGGTGTGGCCAACAGGATTTTGTTACCAATATAGCTCCCAATAAGTGTTCGACGAGGTGTGGTCAATAGCTTGTTATCATTTGCGTATTTCTCCATCAGTGGGCCAATATCTGCCCGACTGACCTCAATATTTTTAAAGATGGGTGTCATCTCCGAAAAATACGCTTTCAAAGCCTCTGGGACATGAATATCACATTCACCAAGCCCAAAACACGAACCATCAACAACAGCTGCAATAATTTGGGTTTGTGTGGGTCTCGTGTATTTAGCGTAGGATGGTTTTTGCCTCGTAAATGCTGTTGCTAGAAAGTCTCTGACACGTTTCTCCGTCTTTTTTAATGCCTGCCACTCACATTCCCAACACTCGACAATACCACCACCACACGCGTTAGCTATCGTTTGACTGGTTCTACATGTAGCCAAATACAAATCAGCAAGCGGTTTTTTGTTGACCGGATTGATGACATGGTCTTTGGTGATTGGACAGTTGGGATGCCCGTGGAACATGCAACCATGAAATTGAAAGGCCGTGCGTGTCATAGTACAATAACCATCCACTGGAATATGAGCATCACCAACACGGTGTTCCTTACCGTTGAATTGGGTGATAAGTTCTGTGTTTCTCGTGTGAGCAAGCTAACCACTCCCTACATTGAATGGTGTACAGATTTCGCCTGTGCTGTTTAAAACCATCCTCGTGTGTTCGGGTGATTGTAAAATCTGTGGGCATCTTCTGCATTAATGCCCACAAATAAGGAGCATTGGCGTCATACCCCTTAATGCTCTTAACCACCTTACCACCGCGGATGTTGGTTTTATCCACCTCATGGTGTCGATGAAAAATAATAGACGGGCCACCGGTGATGTTGTGACGTATGATGTTGTGTAGGTCTTTTTCATACTTGGCGCATAACGTAAAGACGATACCACTTGGTAGGGTTTTGAAAAGGTACCTGAGGGTGATACCCGGAACAGAGATTGCGTCCTTAAACATATCAATCCCAATCGCAGCATAGAATTTAACCTGGCTGGATAGGGCCTTCAGCATTGGAGCGACATCTTTGTTGTTGTACCACTCGAGAAAATCCTGCAATTTCGTCATGTTATGTTCCCGCCAGATTTTTTGGCAGTACGCATATTCTTCAACAGAAATGTTGGAATTTTTAAGTTTTGAGTAGAAGGCCGCGTGTGGAGGTAAACAGGGTTCCTTCAACTGCGCCAGATCTGTTACATACTCGTAACAGAAAAAACCTTTCTGTTCGACTACCTTGTAAGCTGCTAAATACTTACTGTAACTAAAACCTGGTGCAAGGTAATTGACAATATCCAAAAACTTTAATTTTTCCGTGGATATGCACATAAAATTATTATTTCGCTTGACAGCGAAGTCGAAGGCCCCATCTTCGCCTGGGTTTTTTTAAAAATACCGGGCGAAATATGGTTTAATCAAATTAACATCATATTTCCCCGAATTAAACCCAATCACAGGGAGTTGCGCGAAATACCCCTCGAGTCTACACAACTCTAAAAAATGCTCACCATCACGCAAGACCTTGAGATGTTCGGCAAAACGTTCTTTCAAGAGATTTCCAGCAGTATCAGCGATTTCCACTAAATACTGCAGCACACTATTGATCAATTTCTGAGGATCTCCTGTGCTGACGAAACAGACTGGGTCTTTCTTATCAGGGACATTGGATGCTACAGAACACGACATGAGGATGTGTTTTGCTATGTAGGTCGTGTTACTCGTTGATTTTGCAGCACAATCAGACGAGTCACAATAGCATTCGAAGTCAAATGTAGCCCTGTAAGGATAGATATAACCCGTATCTACCAACTCGAGTGGTAGAATTTTTGCCAGCTCTTCAAAAACAGTGTCGTATGGGATGTAAACTCCACCTGGGTAGACCCCGGTGCTGATACCACCCTTGCAGGTTTTCTCGTGACGGGTGAGCTTAAAGTTGTCTTTCCAGACTTTCCCACATTTGGGACATCCGAAGGAGTGGCTAACTTGATCAATATTATCGATGTACATAAAGTGCTCTTTATGTTGTAGGAGGTACATAATATTAGGAAATGTGCTACCGCTGCGTACTATGGGCAGCAGGACATTCAACTCGTCAAATTCGTATACGTCAATATTCAGTTGGTAACAGTCTTCTAAGCTTGGTAGAAGGTCAAGGGTTACACCAGAAAAATCGGTATGTGGTTCTATGTCTTGATATGTGTACCAGTCACTTAATAAACTACGTGTTGGCATGTTGAGTGCTCTAATGTTGTTTGTGATGTAATGCTAAACAACGAAAAAAACAGAGATTATCGTGATAAGGTGTACCTGTATTTTTGTTGTTTTGTAATTAATTAATACCCCTATTATTTGTAATATGTGGGGGTAGTGTATCTAAAGAACAGCCTAGAGTATGGTTAGATAGAAAATAAAGATAAAATTCGGTGGCACAGATATTCTCTAATTCATACTTTGTGTCGGGTCGCACACTTAGACCGACTTTGGTATTGTCGAGTTCATTAACAACACTAATAAAGCTATCCATGTCCGATCGGTTGTTTATAATCACAGGACTCTCCAGCACCGAGGCGTTATTGGTGGAACCATGAAAAAAGCGAGGTTCTAGGGTCTCCTTGTGGCGGAGAATGATATGCTTTGTTAAACTAATCTTGTAACGTGTAGTTTTAGCGTTGTGTATTGTTATTAGTGTATCGTGCCAGTTGTTTATGTGTGGTTCTGTGGGTGAATGAAAAATTGTATAATGTGCCATCTTTGTAAGTATGCGGGAATGAGTTTTTATGGTATCCAATTGTCTCTGTAAAGTTTTCGAATATCAGTCGGTAGCTCAGCAAGTTCATCCAATTTATGTTTTTTAGCCGGCCCGCCCTCTATTTCTACAGATCGTTTTCTGGAAATCACATCAGGTGTTGTCTCTGTGGTTTGTAGCAGTCCTGCTGTTGGTGTAGCCATCGCCGTATCAACCAGCCCTTGTGTTATTGTAGTGGTTTCCGGGATATCAGGCACCAGGGCCCGGTGCTCACCATTCATTTGTGTGGCCCCAGGCGTGACAATAACTTCACTGATGTGGGCGTGTTTAATATGGCGTGTTACAGATGTCTGGTACGCGTACATTTGTGGACACCTTGGACATGGGTAGCGATTTCCACTGTGTGCACTAGCTTCATGACGTTTAAGATTGGCGTTTCGTGTGAAAACTTTATTGCAAACAGTACAAACAAAGCTAGCTGGAATGATGGTGGCCTGTGGAAGAATATAATTTATATTGTCAGACACCCATACCGACTATACACCATAGATATAAAACATATAAAGAGCATAGATTATAGCTTGTATAACATTGTAATTAGTGGTTACATAATATTAAAAAATATATAATTATAGTGCATATATTTACATACATACGTACATACATACATACATACATACATACATACATACATACATACATACATACATACATACATACATACATACATACATACATACATTCATACATACATGCATACATACATGCATACATGCATACATACATACATACATACATACATACATACATACATACATACATACATACATACATACATACATACATACATACATACATACATACATACATACATACATACATACATACATACATACATATATACATACATACATACATACATACATACATACATACATACATACATACATACATACATACATACATACATACATACATTCATACATACATACATTCATACATACATGCATACATACACACATACACACGTACATACGTACAGACATACACACATACATACATACATACATACATACATACATACATACATACATACATACATACATACATACATACATAACTTAATAACTACGTGTTTCATAAATTAATGAATACTAATGAATATTTTGTCTATTATATTATTTATATAAGATATTATATTAATTTATATTATTTAAACAAATAAATTAATTAATAAATGCATATTTATTAATTCTTTATAGTAGTTCATTATAGCAACTACGCTATGTATACGCTAGGCATACCGATTATACATAATGATACACAGCGAGAAACACCATAGACCTAAGCCAAGCGTATAGCATATATTACACACACACACACACACACACAGTATATGTATATATGCATGAGCAACATATAGCATATACAATATAAAGATCAAAATGTGCTCAAACTAATACATATTAAAACGTATAACACACCATTTTCTTGGAATATAAGCACTGTTTATCTGAGGTTCAAAGGTCTGACACACTGCTCTGTTATCAGTCGGACTGTGGTTTTTAGAGTGCGGATAATTTCAGAATCACTGGTATTTATAATGCTCCGAATGCTGAATCAGCAAAAAAAATTTTTTTTACAGACTTGTCTATTTCGGAAATAACTAGATAAAACCAGTTTTAACTAGGTACAACTAGCTGTTGTGCTAGGTTAGCTTGTGCGCACCATAACCAGGTCGGGGTAACAATTTATGGTGCTTATGGGTGCACGGGCGTTACTGACGCGTCTGCTGCGTTCATGACACGGTCAAGCTAGTGCTGATTAAGCTGGATTGATGATTCACTGGTGCGGATCATGACACGGGCAAGATAACAAATACTGCTGATTTAGCTGTTTTTTCAAGTGCCATGAACCGGTGTTTAATCACTTCGGATGCTTCAGCACATTTACAGGTCAATTGGTACTCTTCTTAGCCATGTCTCATATTATGAGTATTATCAATTGTCCTTGTTAAACAAATAACGCAACATAATAGATATAAAACATTAAAAGCCCCCTTCATGTTTTACAATGTAAGCCCCCCCCCCCTTGAATATAATCACACAAGGGAAGAATCTTTGATTACACCAGCAGAAGAAGAATATTTTCTTTCCTAGGTCCAAATATCTCAAAATACACGTGATTATACGAATAATTATTTGTATATAATAATAATTTATAATATTACTAATAATATGCTTTTTAACAACAATATGTTTCTAAATACAAAAGCGCTGTATAAGTAACAGAAAACGTTCTCTGCTTATAACGCACAACATATGTAAAGAGAGAGAGAGAGAAAGAGCGAGAGAGAGAGAAAATAGTCTTAACGTTCGTTTTAAAGAAACGCGCACACTAGTTTCAGTGTGAGCGTGGTTATCTGATTAATTATCACCCGCTGTGCTTCCATGCACTGACCACGGACTAAATTGAGATACACCGGGTTTTAATGGTTTGCAGCTGTTCGGCTTACCTGACCTAGTCCATCGTTATGCTACCAGCTTTAGTTAAATAGATGTTAGTTTTATTTTCAATGTGTATTTATATAAAGCTTGCTACATAGGCATATATTTAAACGGGTTCTTCATATATTTCGTTGAACGTGTTGAATTGTTTGTTTCTTGGTTTAATTTATATGGAAATACCATTTCACGGCCATTCATTAGACACCACACACGCCTGTTTTATAAATAAACCAATACAACGCATGGTTTAAATGTGGGTGCGATAGTCCACTAATCTGAACGAGACAAAATTTCTGGTGTGGAAAAGTTTCATAATTAGAATGTTGAGGTCGACACAAGGTCAGCTGATGTATGTGTCATTTTCTTTATCTTGAATTATCAGTCTAAAGGTGAAGCACAGGTTAACAAAATTGTTACAAACTTCACTGATATTGACCTTGCTGTATCACCTTGTACCTAAAAACACTGGAAAAGTTTCCGTGGAAATGGAAAACCGTATGACCACTAAACAGATAAAGTCATTTCATGTTAAGAACCGACACACGAGGGGAAAGGGTGGGAGATAGGTCAGCGGGATTTTTTTTTTTTATTCAACACACCAACACAGATAAAAATGGGGAGTTTCAGACACCCCCCATACACCCACACACACATACATTTTCATCATTAAATACATACTTCACACATAATGGTAGTACCGATGTTAATTCTTCGACCGGTTTGAACCATAGCTAAATAGCACAGTGGAAAATTTTCAGCGGAAAAACCGTGATCCGCGCGCCCCGACCCCCACCAACGGTGGGGGGTACCGGTCGGGCCGGGGTGGGGTATCTCGCGCCGCCCCATCCTACTGGCTGACAATCTGGTGTGTTGGTGTGTTGCTAACAATACTTTCTTCTTTGAGCCATCTAAATGGTGAGCAATGGTGAGCAACACAACAATACTTTCTTCTTTGAACCATGTAAATGGTGAGCAACAATACTTTCTTCTTTGAGTCATCTAAATGGTGAGCAATGTTGAGCAACGTTGAGCAACACAACAATACTTTCTTCTTTGAGCCATCTAAAAGTTGAGCAATGTTGAGCAATGTTGAGCAGCGCAACAATACTTTCTTCTTTGAGGCATCTAAATGTTGAGCATTGTTGAGCAGCGCAACAATACTTTCTTCTTTGAGCCATCTAAATGTTGAGCATTGTTGAGCAAATAAGTCTCAAGTCATCCCTATATAACTACTAGCGTAGTCAGGATTACACTTGCAGTTATACACCTTCTTGTAATGCCCTGTACATCTGTTTACTATACATGTTGTTTCTTTGGCAATTTTGGCTGTGTTTTCTTTCTTAGAGTGGCGTCTGCTACCTTACTGTTTCCGTGTTTAACACCTTCATTGATCATTTCTCATTGTTACTCTAGCAACATTTTTGTACTTGTTTCATTTTCCTTCTGGTGCTTTTGTTTATTTTGCTATATTGCCCTGCTATTTCAGGGACCATTTTCTTAATCCTTTTCATTTCTCTTTGCTCGTCGCACAGTTTCAGGATGTCCTGTTGCTTAAGGTATTTATGTTATTCTTCAAGTCCCTAAAGTTTCTGTTGCTAATTCTAATAAAGTTTCTTTCATGGCTTCTGTGAGAGAAGCCATGAAACATCTTCGTTTACAAGGTTTATAAATATCTCTGCTATTTCTGTATATTTCATTTTTTTTCTAGATTATATCTTATTCGTATTCATTTGTTTTGAGTATGATTCTTTTTAAATTTAATTTGTACCGTCAGTAGATACATATGATGGTTTAAGAGCTTTGTTGCTTATTATCTGTGAGTGATTATCCATTGTGGTATTTCAGGTATAAGAAAATCACAACAATATATTGAGAATATTAGGCTCCTGAAGCATCAACCTTGCGTATGAAAATAAATGCACTAACACAAAATATAGCTTCATGACAGGTCTTCAATTTCTAAAAAAGAAATTGTAAAAAGCAAATGAACACAAAGCCAGCAATAACCCAGAGGAATGACATCAAGAAACATATTATGACATCGCAAACACTTCACAAAAATACACCGCTAAGCTTGCAAACTCAGGCAATTAGAGCATAGCTGCGGAAACTGTTGCTGCTCGCAAAGTTACTATAGTGCAGAGTTGCAATACATTCTAGAAATATTCCATACACTAGAGTAATATAGACGGGGAAGAGCAAAAATTGCCTTCTTACGTATCTGCATGCCGTTTCTCCAGACACTCCATATACAAAAAAACGATTGTCCAGACTGACCAATGTCCACGTCAGAAGTGTTCTTAGACACTAAAATACATTCTGCAAATAAGTCCACTCTTTGGCGATATGAATGCTAAAACTTGGCCCCATAAATTATTTAAACTGTAGAGCAATGGTAACGACCACCTGCTTACAACAGGAATGATGGATGCGGCCCTCCTGCCTGTATATACTTTTGAACATAGGAAATTGATAGTAGAATACGGAGAGGAATGTCAGCAGAAACCTTCACATGGGTTCGGAGGCTTCAGAGATGTGTTTTCTATGACGAATAGAAAACGTTTATTGCAATGTCAAGACAACCATCACACTGGTTAGATGTCATAAGAAATGCCAGAGTACAGATACTATTTATAGAAAAGGTTGGAGACACGCACACTTTCTATGATATTTTATTAGGAACGTACTACGTAGCTATTCAGTGACCGACAAAATATAGAACAGAAAACCGAGAGAGGAAAACACAAAGAAGCAATGTTGATATGATATCATTAGTCATGGGAGCAAATCATTTGAATCGTCATCACAAAGTGAACTCTTTTTTGTTGTTGTAATTCACCATCATTTATATCATTACCGATTACACGTGATTGACATATTGTCTGAATAACTGTAGAACACATATTTCGTGGCAGGGAACAAGGTAACACATTCCGACACATGACTTCAGAGAACACGGTAACACATACTCACAAATGACTTCAGAGAGCAAGGTAACACATTCCGACACATGACTTCAGAGAACAAGGTAACACATTCCGACACAATACCTCAGGGAACAAGGTAACACATTCCGACACATTACTTCAATGAAAAAATGTAACACATTCCGACACATGACTTCAGAGTACAAGGTAACATATACCGACACATGACTTCAGAGAACAAGGTAACCCATCCGACACATTACTTCAGAGAAAAGATAACACATTCCGACACATGACTTCAGAGAACAAGGTAACACATTCGGACACATGACTTAGGGAGGAAAAAAGTAACAGATCCCGACACATGACAGTCGTTGATAAAATTAAATAGTATGTAACATTACTCTATGATACCTGTGATTGCATAGAGATATAATAAATTCATAATATGATTAGCAAACGTTTGCTGAATATTACCACAATCATTTAAAGACTAATATTTTATGTTTCAGTCTGTCCTTCTACACATTTTGGGACGAAATGCGACATGCTATGTCGCTGTACAAGTGGGTGCTCTCCGATCAGTGGAGATTGCATTAATAACGGTGTATGCCAAGCGAAATTTTTCGGACCGGCCTGTCAGTATGGTACGTAATAATAACAATTATAGTAATAATGGCGTTTGACCAAGCGTTTAAGTATGTGTGTACCAAAAGGCAACCAAGTGTGGTCACATTAAAATATTATTGCATAAATTTAAACAAGACATCACATTTCCTTGACAAAAATATATTCAAATAACAGTTTAACTCTTGCATTCACACATTAGGCAAGAGTATGCGTGTGCTATCAGCAGTAAAGTGTGGAGTACGCCGTGTTGATAGTTTTACGGTAGAGCTGTTTTATATAAGCCTTTCCGCTCAACAAATCCGGTTACGGCATGCTTTTATTTTAGGTCAGCTATCCAAACCTGAGACGGCCTTCCCATCGCTCGTCATGAAAGCGGGTGTGTATCAGCTCTACCTGCTACGGTTTTATCACCCACTTTTACCTTGAACTGTACAGTTCACACGGTATCCCTGGTCTCCTTACAAACAAATAAATTAGATCTCTTCATTACTCCTGTCAACATCCCACGCTCATTTGCGTTGCCTTAGCTGGGTCCAAAGTTGAAATGTATGATGAAAAGCCAACACCATTTTTCTGTGATCATCATGTTTTTAGTTTCCCAGGGGAAAAAATACATCTGGTTCTTATAATAAACCATCCAGACGAATTGTTTCCCTCGGAAACTAAGAAAAAATATCTCAAACAAATGGCAGCAACCTTTCATCGTATCCTTAAGGATACCTGCGCAGCAAAGGGGTTAAGATACTAAACAAAACGACACGTGCAGTACTTAAAATGTCTGATGATTACTGTCGCAGTGAAACGGCTCATGACAAAGATAATTTCTTCGTACCAACATTATGTTACCAATATCAGACTCGGACACAGCTACCACCACACAAGATTCATTTAATAACATGCCAAATGAAATAACGTAGGAAGGATGTCGGTGTTTCTATATTAGATACGTTAGGAAAAACTTGCAAGAAAAAATCGACTTGGCATTATACAAAATATTGTTTATTTGGAGAAGCATGAAATGTAGATATTTAGACATCTTATGAGAATGGAATACAACCAAATCATTACAAACTCAAATGGTAAATCATGAATAGGTTACATAGCCAGAGGAAGGCCAATAAATACATATGTAAACGATAAATACATTTTGAACACCGTGGATATAGTCCAACAATGGGAAACACATGGTCGTAGAAAAAATATTAAATCCAACATGCCTAGGATTCACCAACAACTCTCTAACCCCTCTTTCTACACTGCTCGCACATCAGACTCTACGGTATCTAACCAGAAGGTGGTCAACAACACTGTGAACACCCTCATCAAGGACAACCACCTTCCCACCACTGCCAAGGCTCTTTGCATCGATAAAAGCTGTTTAGGCAGACCTGTCTTCTATATGCTGCCCAAAATACACAAGGGATTGAATCCCGGCAGACATATTGTCTCAGCTTGCTCTTGTCCCACAGAGCGCATCTCTGACTTCCTCGGCAGTATTTTGCAGCCCTTAGTCAAGGCACTGCCTTCATTCTTGAAAGACACCAAGCATGCTCTCACCATTTTTTCTTCTGTGCATTTGTATTCTGATCACACCTATCGTCTGTTCTTGCTTGATGTTTGCTCTCTGTACACGTCTATACCACATGCCGATGGTCTTAGGGCGTTGCAGTTCTTTCTGGACAAGAGTCCGCATCCTACTGCATCTACTCCAACCCTTATCCGCCTTGCTGAACTGGTGCTCACACTCAACTCTTTTGAATTCGATGGACATTTCTTCGATCAGATCAGTGGTGTGGCCATGGGCACTAAGATGGGGCCTAGATATGCCTGTCTTTTCATGTGACATCTAGAACATCTAGTTTGGTCCACCTACGATGGCACATTCTCATATCTTTTCCACAGATACATTGATGATGGGATAGGCATTACTGACATGACAGAAGCAGAACTGTCTCGCTTCATCAACTTCATAAACAATTTCAACACCGCTATTAAATTCACATTTTTCATTTCCACCACCTCTGTCCATTTCCTGGACATCATTGTCACTATTCATCCCCTATACCTCAGCACATCAGTCTACTACAAACCGACTGATGCACATGGCTTTCTGCTCTACACTTCTTCTCATCCTCCCGCCTGTCGAAACTCTACACTTTACTCACAGCTTCTTCGCCTTCGTCGCTATGTAGCGATGACGACGATTTTCTCGACAAATCCTCTGAGATGATTGATTTCTTTCGGAGAAGCTCCTTCCCTGACATCATTCTTTCATTGGCTTGGCTCCGTTTACGCCAGCTATCTCGCCTTGATACCTTCAATTATTCCCAGGGTTCTTCCTCCTCCTCTGATAGGGTTAAACTGGTTCTTACCTTCTATCCCCATAACTCTACTGTCCGTCGCATTCTACTTAAACATTATTCACTTCTCCAGTCTGATTCTGACACCTGTGACGCTTTCCACAAATTACTTCTGGTGGCCTATAGGCGCAACAAAAACCTGAAGGACATCTTGGTGCACAGCCAACTCAGGTCCTCTGCACCTGAACGTTTTTGTACCGTGCGGTGCTCACGCGGTCGTTATAGCTGCTTCTGTAACCACTTGCATGCTATCAAACACAGAACACCCACTCCTGTGGCAAATCACTTCAACGGCGTTGGCCACCGTGGTGTCCTTGACAGTCAGGTCACTGCCATCAGATCCTGCACCACCGATGATAGATCTTGGTACGCCCTCGAAAATCGTCTCATTTTCGAGTTGGGTACCATCAAGCCATTTGAACTCAATTCCGACCACTCTTTCGTTTAGTTATCGGTCGTATTGGTCTTTGTTACGTCATCGTTTTGTTCCTCTCGTTCCACCTGTATTATCGTCATTGTGTACTTCCTGTTCGTATGCTTCCGGTATCTACCTTACTACCACATTTCACTCGGATACGCATTCATTTCTACTTGTGGTTTTTTATGTTTGTATGTTATGTCCGTATCTTGAAAAAGGCCTATTGGTCCGAAACGTCGACTTTGTCCTGTGTATTGTCATTTGTAGATTATATTCTGTGTTGTGTTTTGTTATGTGTACCATATTTACATCCGTTAGTGATAGTGTGTAGTGTTTTAGTCGTCATTCAGTAGGACTTCATTACCGGTCTTTTCCACGTGAGTATTATTTTCCATTATGTTCTACGAGCAGTACCACCTTCTATAGGATTACGGTCAAATTTGGACACGTAGTGTGTGTCATCATCCATCAAGGACATGTCAATAGACAATACATTGTTGATACGTAATTCTGTGAAGCAGTAATGAAAAATTCAAAGTTGCTTTTCACAGTTTTTTTTCCTCCACAAGTATCATTATTTAAAAGTATTTTATTTGCTTGCGAGTAGTGCGCATGATGTAATGATGTTCAATTGGGGGGGGGGGGGGGCGGTGACAATCTCGAAAGAAATGTCGTAGACAAATATTTGCCATTGTAATCGGGTCTTACAGTATGCATTCGGTCACTTGCAACAAAGAGGCGCAATGCCTGTCAAGAGTACAATTAACAGAACGTAGCTTCTAGCGACAATTACCAGCAACGTACAGTGTGAATATATGTAAGTGTAGGGATTACACGATGATGTTGGATCAGGAAGAGAGATTGTGGTCCAATAACCCAACTCTCACACACACACAATACAATACAGCGCTATTAAGCACTTAACTATTATTATCCATCATCATGACGTCACACGATGATGAGAGAGTAAAATATGCATGGTTACAGAAGCTATTGCTTTACACGTTTTCTTTTTAACTTTCAGTGGACATGGTATCGTGGGGTGTTGTGAGAACGCCTGCATTTATATCTGACTTGAATGACAGAACTTGCAATATGGATATAGCAGCGACTGCAGTCGAAGTAACATTAACAAGAGCAACACCATTTACCTGGTATAGGATTATTGTGAATGACCCAAGTAAGTTATAACATCAATCAATGAACCCGTAACCCTTCAGGGTTCATAGGGGTGCCACATTGGATGCTTCAGCACACAGAGTCTTCCAGCGAATTCTATCAAAGCGATGCAGATGATTGTGGAAATACATTGTCCTGTCCATTCCTTGATGTTGTCTGTTCATGCCTTTAGTTGCCCTCCTCTGCTTCTTCCCGCTTCAACGAACATGACGTACATGACGTTGGATATTAATCCTGGCCGTCTGCGGTAAGAGAGGGATGAATTACATAAGGCGTTTATTTTCTCGTCTTTGTTTGTAAATCCTGCCCTGTTAGTGATTTATTGTAATCTTATCTACTTAGCATATTGGTTAAGTCGTTCGGTTTAGTTGCAATGGGTCGGAGCTCAAAACCAGGGTCGAGGCAGCCTGTTCATAAAGTGTTTTTATTCAGCTACGATTAATCCCTAGAATTATCGGTTGAAGCTACGAATGATGTTATTTGAGGATTTCTCACGGCAATGTGCCGTAGATTTATGCTACTAAAAGGTTTACATGGCAGTATAACTTCCAGTGAACTTTGAACGTATTCAACCATACTGATAGTATGACAGATGTGTGAGACATTTGTGGGAGCGGAAGGGTAGGAGCCTCTCAACAAATTATAATTATTTCGCGCCAATTTGTTCACTACCTTGCTACATGCTTGTAAGTTCTGGACAATGTACAGCAGACAAACCAGAGTGGTAAACCACTTCCACACATTCTGTATCATATTTTTGTTCATAATAAAGTAGTAGGATGCAGTACCCTGTATTGAGATCCTGGTTAGACATCCCAAGCGTGCATACAATGCTGAAGAATTCTCAACTGAGATTGTGCGCATGTCTTACAAATACATCCAAAGATATATGATTTGTTGTGAGGTGTTCAAGGAACAACGACTGGTCAGTGTAAAAAAAAAAACCCATCAAGACTCACTATTGGTTTTCTATACAGCTTCAACATTGATGCCACATCACTGGAGTGTGTTGCTCAAAATTGCCAAGTGTGGCGCATCAACACAAGAAAATATGCTAGCATCGTCGAAAAGCATCGCATTTCAGGGGCACAGAGAAAACCTAGTGCACGAAAAGCTAAAACATACACACTGACGAGCAATTCTGATCATACGTGTCCCGGATACATGAGTTAATTCTTTACCAGACTTGAACTTGAAACTGTTTTCATCATCGCCTACCATGAGCGAATGTTATTACTATAAGAGACAAAACATATATAAATACAAATGGAAATACCTTATTTTCTGACTCGCAGTAACGACACTAGTAGAGTAAGGGTGAAATTCGACACTAACGGAAACGGGACATACATCCCGCTTATAGAAACTATATATCTGATGGACAATGAAACCGCGGTAAAGCAAGGCAGTTGCTAATGGAGCCAAACGGACCATATTTCCAGAGCTTGATAGTGAGACCGACCGTACATCGAGAAACGGATAGCGGTACCTGCAAAATATCGAGAGCTGGATAGCGGGATCGTTCAGATATCCAGAGCCGGATAGAGTGTCTGACAAGTAATCGGAGGCCGGATAGTCGTGGTCTGATATCGGTGATCGGATACCGGAGCCATACCAGTGTATTCTCAGATGTAAATATTATTGAACAATATGTATTAATATGCTGACTGCTTAGGACATCACGTGGTGAGAGGGGCTGTTAAAATATGCATATTCATAGAAATGCTTGTACATCAAATATCATATAACGGCCATAAATGATTGTATTTCGTGTAGCTATTTCTAAGCATTCATAAGAAATCATTGTCATGAGAAACTCAGGTTAGCCAAAGGTGTTAAAGTTTTCTCGGTCAGATGAAGAATAACCAAAGGTCACTACAACCATGCCAATAACTTGATCGTGACTCCGTCAGTCTTGAATGCAAGTATTAATGTTCACAGATGGTAGCTACCGCGAGGTGAATGCATCATTATGTAATCAAGCAGACTCACAGCACGTTCCAAGGTCACCGCCTTCGTCTCCGCCAAGGTCACCGCCTGTGGTTGTAAGTTTAATTGTCCACAAAGGTACAGCAAAGGTGAAATTACTTAATACAATATCGATAGTAATATATACCTACTCGCGATGTAGCAAAATCATTTCTGAAAGAAGCTCGCTACATAATAGACACTATTCCTACATTACCAGACATGTGTATTTCTTTTAATGTATGTAAGTAGAGGTGTCCGTGTGTTTTTAATATATCGATGACACATATGAGCATGAGTGTATGTATAGATGCGAATTGTTCCAGATGGAGAATAGGTGCTAGTGTATATGTATACATGATTATAGTTCCTTTAGAAGAATCAGATAATGAGTATTTGTAGAGATGGTAGTTGCTATTGATAGAGTATAGAAGGCTGAGTATTTGTAGAGATGGTAGTTGCTATTGATTGAATATACGAGTGTGTGTAAATGCATACATTACATTTACCCAATATCAAACATATCAGTTTCTGTATATATATATATATATATATATATATATATATATATATATATATATATATATATATATATATATATATATATATATATATATATATATATATATATATATATATATATATATATATATATATATATATATATATATATATATATATATATATATAGATGCTATTTTTCCGTGATTGAGCTCAGGAGACTGTATATGTATATATGCTTATGGCAGCGG
>CM067305.1:56585842-56613886 GCA_034231615.1 Meghimatium bilineatum
CCCTCAGCATTCCAGTGCATTATTTTTATTGGTCGTTTGTTTGTTTGGCCAGTAGCTCTATTCCCTTGCCTCCTGGCTCCTCGGGGCAATTGAGAAGGACTTCCAGTAACTGAGGTTGGGCCCTTTCGAGGTATAGGGCCCGGCACCGTCCCTGCCTGAACGTCCGCCACAGGGCAGGCACCATAACGTTTATTAGATGCAGACATGTTTCCATTGTGTTTTATGCGTGGCAACCTGATTATCTGTGCGCCTTTTGGCTGGTTGCCTCCGTCTTCAGCACTCTGCTTACTTGGGCCGGACTATGGTCCTGCTCGAGTGGGAGTGCCCGACCAGTCTTAGTTTCCAGCCTCTGATGGCTGAACTAAGCCCCATCACCACTTCAAGGTTCTGGCCTCGATGGGGATCTAAATAAATTGAAAACAATATAAAATAAACGGTGTAAAGTAGTACGGATATTATAATTTGTTGTATGGTTCAGAGTTTACGAACGTATTTAAAGTCGATGTATGAAATATAATTACATATAGTGACAGTCATTAAAGTAGACAGTCGTGCGTGTATATATCTGAGGTACTGAGGTATCTTTACAGTTACTGAAAAGTTATGTATTGTGAGTTGTACGTGTATGCTAGCCCTAAAGTAGAAACTAATAGATCATGAAGTTTGATAGAATTGTGATGTGTCAAGATACGAAAAAAGTGTTAGAGAAAATTATTGAAACAGGTCCCTGTAAATATATAAAATGGCCAACTAGATAGTTTGTACATATGGAATAGTGCAAAAAGGCGTCAGACTTGTTTTGTAAAGCGATAGACGATGATAGGCCATATATAAAACCATATCAAAATATGATGTGTGAAGATGGTGAAAATGTGTTCAAATATGGTTTAGTATGGCACGCCAATTTCAAAAACGGCTGTAACATAAACTGTGACATATGGCATTATGTTCTTGGTGTTAGAGAAAAGTAATGTGATGTGTCACTTTAATAATAGAAAAGATCCAACCACTGCCATTAATCATATTGAAAAGTGTTAAAATCTTTGTTGATTAGATAAAAAGCAGTAAACACATTTTGATTAAGAAGAGGTTTCATAAACATTAGAACACCAAATGTGTATGAAATTAGTGAGAAAGTGTTGCAATGTGAGTTGATACGATAAATTATAATACTTATAAAACATCATTCTAATACATGGAATCGTATCGATATGAACCCCGGTGGTAGAAAATTGTGAAAATATGACGTTTGACATATGGTGAAATGAGTCCTGTATGTCGAGAAGTTTAGTGAAATGTGTCCTGTAAATACATTACAACGACAACCAGTGACTTTGATCGCATCGAAAAGTGATAGACGCGGTGTTAGCGGATGCGTAAGCGATAAAAGTGGCATTCCATAATCATAAGGACATAAAAATGACGTTAGTGAGAAAGTGCTGACATGTGATTTCGTATTATCTGATAATTTAAAATACAAACGATAAAATATAAGGTTGTGCGTATGGAATCATAACAATATTAGACATGCAGGCAGAGAGACGCAATCAAATTTACACATGTGAGTATAGAAAAGCGAGAAACCAAGACTTTGTTCATATGGAAAAGTGATAAAAACAGTTTAACTAGCTGTGGAAAGTGAACTATGAAGATGCCCCACAAATAAAAACATGTCAAATTATGTATAACGTTAGTAAGGAAACAATCAACATTTACCCACGTAATTCTAGAAAGGAGATAAATAGTGTCTTTGATCATTCGACAAAGTGCCAGAAGCGTATTGCCTAGTTGTAAACAGTGATGATGCCATGTGACATATTCTTTCCAGAGCGTTGTCTTTCCAATGAACTCTCTGTACCCTTCTCTGTCATTGGTGATGCGGCTTGCATTTACTAGCGATGTATTCAAGCTGTATTTAAAGTAGTCAGTTCAACGTCTTCTTGTTCTGTCTTTTTCCTCTTGCCAGGTACTCATCCCTCCATTATTTGTCTTTCTGAACAGTTGTGTCTCTTTATATGACCAAACATATTTTTCTTTTTGTTATTCTGTTTAGTAACCAACACTCTAGAATTTTGAATGTGTTTATAATATCTGAGTTTCCGATTTTTTCCTTCATTGATATTCAAAGAATCATTCTGTAGCATTTCAGTTTGAATGCGTTGATCTTCTTTGCCGCTGTTTTACTTAGGGCCCATGTTTTACAGCCGTATGTTCCAATCGGAAAATAACGGTTCGTAACATTAGCAATTTCGTTTCTATTTTTCCATATGTTCTTCTACCATGTTATTTTACAATATGCCATTGCCAATTTCTTCTTTTTTTTCTTCAATGAAGTCTCCTGCAACATTAATGTTTGCTCCTAAGTATTCAAATTTATCCACACATTCTATCTCGGTATTGTCAATTCTGATTTTTGGTTCCTATGTTGTTATATCTGTTGACATGATTTATGTTTTTTTTGTGCGTGTTTAAATACAAGTTTTGTGATTCGCAATATTTGTGTGTTATTGATTAGCTGTTCCAATCCCTTTATATCATTTAAAAGAAGTACTGCGGCGTCTGCATAGCGTAGTTCAGGGATTTAGAATCAACGGATGTTTAAAGCGTGGTAATCAGCGACGTGTATGTTTTCTCTCACATTCCTCATTACACTTTCTTAGTATATGTTAAACGTATATGGGGTTAGTGTGCATCCCTACATTATTGCACTCTGTACATCAAGCCACTCTGAGAGATCTTCACTGTAACCTTTTGCTTTTGGTTAAGTTCCTCTATTAGATGAATGAATCAGATGTCTAGGGAAACACATGCTGTTCATTATCTCCCATAGTTTCTGGTATTGGACATAATCAAACGCTTTTAAGTAATCTATGAAGCACATGTGCAGGACAGTAGAAAATTCCCTACACTTTTCTATGATCAATATTATGTTAACAATGTGATATCTTGTTCCTCTGCCGGATCTGAAGCCGGTCTGTGATTCGTTTATCTCTATCTCTAATTGTTGTTTGATAGTTTGCATTATGATTTCTAACATCATTTTAATTTCTTGACTTATACGGGCTATAATTATGTAGTTTGAGCAAATCTAAAGGTAACTTTTTTTTGGGTGGGATAAATATATAATTTGCTTTTTTCCATTTATCTGCCATGTCGCGCTTTCCCATATTTTGCAATATAGTTTGTGGTAAATCTTAATTCCAGTCTCGCCCCCTGCTTGTATCATTTATGTTGTTAAGCCATCATTGCCTGGGGCTTTTACTTTCTTTAAACTTTCTATTGCGTATCTTACTTCTTCCTTTGTGGGTTCTGGCTCCTTTTCATATTTGATTTTCTGTTACAAAGTGATAATATGCGAAGGAATACAAATAAAAGATGGGAAATGTCTTAGTTTGCTATTAAGAAGGTTTTGTAATTCGTTTTCGTATGGTATGCTAATTTAGAGAACATTTAGATAAATGCGGCATGCATAGCTATAGAAAGTGATAAATGATGATATCCACACACACACAAAACATGTGTTTCTTGGGAAACACATGCTGTTCATTATCTCCCACAGTTGCTGGTGTTGGACGCAGTTGAACGCTTTTGAGGAATCTATGAAACACATGTGCAGGTCAGTTGATATTTTCCTACACTTTTCTATGATCAATCTCATGTTAAGAATGCAATCTCTTGTTCCTCTGCCCGATCTGAAACCAGCCTGTGTTTCGTTTTTTTTCTCCATCTCTAATTTATGTTTGATTCGTTGCATTATGATGTTTAACATTATTTTACTTGCTTGCCTTTTAAGGATTATAGTTCGTTAGTTAGAGCAAATCTGAAGGTCGCCTTTTTTGGGAGGGGTATATATAATTATTTTTTCAATTCATCCGGCAATGTACCGCTTTCCCATATTTTGCAGCAGAGTTTGTGGTAAATCTTGATTCTGGCCTCGCCGCCTGCATATATCATTTCTGTTGTTAAACCATCATTGCCTGGGGCTTTACCTTTCTTTAAACTTTCTATTGCGTATCTTACTTCTTCCTTTGTTGGTTCTGGCTTCTGTTCATATTCTTTTATTGTTCTGTTTTTGGTTTTTCTTGGATCATTATACATCTCACTGCAGTATTCCTTTCATCTATGTAAGATATGATTCCCCTCTGTTAGTATGTTTCCTTGTTTATCTTTCAGCACTTTTAATGATGATTGAAGTTTGCTGTCTCTTAGGTGTCGTACATTTTCGAACATCGTTTACTGTTACCTTGACTTTTTTGACCTTATTTTTCCAAGCATATTTTGTTTATGTAGTTTTGCTTGTCTTGTTTAATTCTTCTTTGCATATCTCTTGACAGGATTCTATAATTCGTTATGTTTTTACAACTATTTTTGATGTGTCTTCTTTCTTGTATAATGCACATAGTTTCATCTGATATATACTCACCCTTCTTCCTGCTCTTTTTGTGTAGCGTGTTGTTTTTGCACAGTCATTGAAAATGTCACTTTTTTGTTTTCAAGTACATTTGGAGAGTATTCTTGTATTTATAATAATTTTTAATTTGTTTTGAATTTCGATGTTGTATTCTTTCGGTATTGAGGTCATATCGTATCTAGGTAATCATTGAAGTTTTTGATGTCTTTTTTGTCTTTACCTTGAACTTTGCGATGAGTAACTCATGATCAGAGTCACAGTCTGCGCATGGTATTGTCTTGCATTGAAGAATGTTGGTTTTCCATCTTTGATCTATTAATATGTAATCTATTTGGTTTCTGGTCTCTCCGTCCGGCGACGTTCAGTTGTATAGTCTTCTAGGGTGTTGTCTGAAAAATGTATTCAATACAGCTAGGCTGTTCTCTGAACAAAAGGCTAGCAGACGCTCTCCACTATTGTTCCTAATGCCTAGGCCGTGTGTACATTGACACGGGTCATGTTGATCTCTGACCTGACCTACTTTTGCGTTGAAGTCGCCCAAAACTATTTTTATGTCGTGTTTGTTTATTTTTTCAAGCGCGAATTGTAGTTGCTCATAAAAATCATCAATTTCTGTTTCGTCTGCCGCTGATGTTGGGGCCTATATCTGTGTAATATAGATCTTTCTTTTTGCTCCCTTTATTCTGATGATGATTATACGCTCGTTTATTGGGTAATATACCAATAAAGATGATTTGATATTTTTGGAGATGTAGAATCCGACACCGCTAAGCCCGCAATTTTCGGATACGGAGATAATAAACAGTTCTCCATTTGTTAATGTGAAATGACCTTTCTTTGCCCATCTATGTTCTGCTATTCCCAGTATGTCTACTTGTTTTCTTTTCATCTCTTCTATTACTACGTGTTGTTTCCCGTGTTTTACACTTCTAACGTTCCATGTTCCTAATTTAATGTGTTTGGCCTTTCTGGAAATTTCTCATAATCCATTGGAAATTTCTAGGCACAATATTCCCGTAGGTTGCCATTACATTCGGGAATGAACAACCGTTAATCGAGCACCATAAAGAGAACACATTCGTTCTAGTCGGCCATTTTGGTTGAAGACCTTGTATATATATTAGAATAGTAAAATATTTAATAATAGAAAAGAGAAAATAATGTCTTTGGTAATATTGAAAAGAGTTAAAATTTCGCTGTCTATTTGTGAAAAGTGTTAACTGACAAAGGGACACACATAAAACACAGCATATCTTAAACTTTATTAAGCAAATAAAACACGAAATTTGTTGTTGGTTTTACAAAATATATGTTAGAAATAAAGATGTAGTAAAATACGCACTTGTAAATATAGAAACGAGAAGAATAATGTATTGGTCATATCGAAAAGTGCTAAACGTAAATTTACTATTTGTGAAAAGTGAAAATTGAGGACGAGCCACAAATATAAAACAACTTTTCAAATGCCCTATGGTGTTAATACGATCGTTTTGAAATGTGATTTCATTTTGGGTGTTAGTTTAGGTAACTAATTTTATGTTGTCACCTAAAATTCTTCGAATTCGCACCTGTAAGAACAGAATAGCGACAAATGTTGTATTTGCTAATACCTAAAAGCGCTAAACAAAAGTTTGTCTAGTTGTGAAAAGTAATAAATAATGACATTCTACAAAAAACATCAAATTCATTATTGTGTTAGTGAGAAAGTGCTGACCCTCGATTTCCTGTTAGATGTTAGTTTAGAGACCTCCTGAAACATGACGTTTACCATATGGAAAAGTGCTAAAATTAGAAAAGTACAAAAATGTTAGTGATATGCGCTCCTGTATATATAGAAAACCAACAAGCAGTGATTTTTATCATATGGAAATGTTCTAAAATCTTCTTGTGAAAAGTGATAGATGATGCACTACAAAGTTAGTGCGAATGTGCTGAAATGTGGTTACATAATGCATGCTTATTTAGAAAATTGATACAACACGAGGTTTACATTATGGAAATACAGTAATATGAATCATGTTGTAACATAAATGTAGTGAAATCTGCACAAGCAGTATATCGCTTTATACGTGCAAGACCCACCCTGTTAAACAACGAGTGTCATAATATTCCTTATACACGCTTTTTATCTCTGTATAAAGGGTTATTGCACGCCCCATGTACGACAGTACCTCACCAGTGTACGGACTTTAAAACACCTCATTGTGGATTATGTGAGCCATTTTAAGGACCCAATGGTGCCAGTGTTTGGTTTAATATATGTTATAGTAACTGATCGAACGGACCAGCTCTACGCTTGGTGCACTAATACTACGTATTTTGTGGATACCTTGCAACAGTTCCCTTTGTTCAATATTGTTATCTCCCGTTCACAATCTGGTTATTTCCCTTGCGTGATAAGATTGACTTAGCTTGGTGGTCATTGTTAATGAGTGTCAGATGGCAATGGTGGTCAAGCTTTATATCTACTGAAAATTGTTAGAGCTTTCTTGTGTGAAATATATATAGTTAGATTAATACAATATCGACTTGCTAGAAAGAACGTCAAGATTGTAATCAAAGAAGCAAAAAACTAATTCTTGAAAAAAGTATGGATAACATTTAACTGACATATGTAAAACAAACCCAAGAGAATTGTTTAAAAGTATAAAATATAAGCGAATAAGAGAAAGAGCTATAATCCTATAACAATCATCAATGATAAAAATGGCAAACCATTATGTAGCAAAGCAAGAATAAGAAAGCAAGATTGAAAGAATACTTCCAGGAATTATACAACCCAACAATAACAAAAGAATATAGCCTCACCAACGCTCAAAAAGATAAAGAAGCCACATATACAATTATACTAAATCGATTAATTGAAGCAGCCTTAAATATAGCCCAAGTAGTAAACCACCAGGAGAAAACGGTATACCACGCGAAGCAATAAAGGCGTGTAAAAATACAGGGGTCCAGTGGTTAGCTAGACTATTCACATAAGCCTGTTAAGAAAGAAAAGTACCAGATGACTGGCAAAAATCAGTAATTGAACCACTATGTAAAAACAAAGATATAAGAGTCATGAATTATATGGAGGCATCTCCTAATTAAGTCACACAGGTAAATTCAACTCAAAAATAATAGAACAAAGAATGCGACAAATTGCAGAACCACAGTTGAGCCCCTATCAGTTTGGCTTCAAAAGGGGAGCGAGTTGTGCAGGCACTTTTCACACTGAGACAACTGAGTGAAATATCAATCAAATGCAATCAAGATTTAATGTGTAGACAATAAAAGGCATTCGACAGAGTAGATAGAAACATTCTATGGGAAACCATAGAAATGTATAAAATCAGAGGACAACTGTTAGATAATATAAAAGTGATATATAAAAAAATGCCAAAGCTCAGTAAGAACAACATATGGAATGACTGAACCTTTTGAATCAAAATCTGGAGAAATGAAAATTAGCAAGTCTTCAACACATTGAATATAACAATAGATAACACCAAAGTGAAACAAACCAAATAATTTTAATATATAAGCATCATTTTTTCCGAAGATGGAAGACTAGACAAAGAAATAGAGACACAGTTCCAGAAATCAAACACAGTAAAACTGTGACATACCAACTTTCACCATTACTTCTTCATCCAATGATTAAGATGGAAATTTTAAAAAACCAATAATATCTACAATTTCTATACCAACACTTTGCTACCAATGTCAAACATGGTCTTTAACAGTTTCACCGCAGAGAAAAATCGAAACATGTGAAATGAAGTGTCTGAGAAAAACAGCAATGGTTACCAAACTAGATAAAATAAGAAATGAAGAAATTAGAAAAAAGAGTTGGTATAATATCATGTATCGAACATATTGAGAGACAGCGAGTAAAATTGTTCGGTCACCTTATGAGAATAAGGCCAATCCAAATATCAATAAGAGCATATGCTATAAGAATATCTGAGCTTAAAGCTAAATATAGACCCAAAAAAAGAATGGATTTAAAACAGCAAGATAACTTTGAACAAGCATGGACTAAAAGCAACCTCGGCGACATATATGGCCTTGAAACGAAATCTTAAGTTACCACCCCTACGCTTAACGGCAAGTCTAAATGCGATCAACAATCATTCACCTGGGGAAAGACAATAGGTAAAAGAATAATACACAATTGTTGTACGTAATTGAGCTTTTAAAATTAAAGTAGTACTGCATTATACGTAGATATATATATATGATCTCTACATAACCATACATAAGACATTACGCACACTATGCAACCATTTCTCGACCTCTCCACGTCAATATTAGCTCATTGTACGCTTTATGTACCACCTGCAGTATCTTTGTAAGATCTGCACTACAATTGTACGACCTCTCCATAGTCAGTATTTTGTTATATATATATATATATATATATATATATATATATATATATATATATTCTATCCACAGCCAGCACGACCTGCACAACCTTTGCACAACCTCTCCACAGCTAGTATTTTATTATATAAGCTACGGTACAACTACCAGCACGACTGCTACACGACCTTCACCCCTCTGCACGTGCTGTCCACAGACAGTCTGTTGTTTACCAATATTATCCGGATAAGTAACATGGAGCAACCTTTGCACGTCCTCTACTTACCGAGTATTTTGTTATATGTAATATATATAAATTGGATAAGTAGCATTGCTCAGCTTGTCACAACTATTGGATAACCTCTCCGTATCCAGTATTTTGTTCTTTATCTTTATAACCATACACATCGTACCCGAGTGAGGAACCGCACCCAGAGTTCCAGTTGCTCAAACAATACTACACACTTCGTCTCATATGTCATGCATTTTCACCGCTGCGATGTTATTAAAGACCATTGTTGACACTTGCAAGAAAGGTGTTGCTATGAATTGTGTAGATAGTGTTCATTAATTTATTCATTCATTTTCTTTAGCGCTGAAGTTAGCGCATAGGGCAGAAATCAGATCCCCCAATTATGTCTGTCAACGCTATTCTGTGCAGTTATCGAATAGCATGAATATTGATTGTTTTACTTTTTTTCTAAGTAGATAGTATCATTTGTATTTTAGTGGCACAATGATCCTAAAAGCAGAAGCAATGGCGAAAGTTCATATGTCGCTGCATTTTCTGTCTGGCATGTTGTTAATATTTATCTGTCTATTTTCCCATTGCCTAAAAAATCAAATCTTTCAAATTATTTGAATCATTTTGATTGTTGTTGGCGGTGTGTTAATTTGTATAACTCCCGTATTGTATATACGTCCGAACGTACGATGTTCGTTCGTCGTAATCGACGATGACCACAACTCAAACAAAATAATAGTAATAATACACGATAAACGGTAATAATGCGTTTTTAAATAACTAAGAAGTCTATTACGAGCAACACAAATTATTTCACGCAATTGACATCTATAATTCCAGCAACCTGTTTATCTAAGTTTGCAATACTATTTGGTATCTGAAGAGGGTTTCTTAAATATGAAAAAATTATGGCAACTGACAAACTAAATCAAGGCCCACAATTAGTATTGAGAACTGTAATTTAGAAGAATAGACTCATTGTGATTATTTGGTAACTAATATAAACAATGCAGGGGACTGTGATTCTAAGATAAAGAGAAGAACAGCAACAGCGCTTGCAAAATTAAAACAGATAAAAAAAACTATGGCAAAGTACTAACATAAGCACACAATTGTGTTTACTACAAACATGTGTATTTCCTTTGGCGACATATGGATGTGAAGCATGGATACTAAATAAAACAGTGGCCAAGAGAATAACAAGATTTGAATTAAAGTGCTGTAGAAGAGTTTTGAGAATGCCATGGACAACAAGAAAAGCAAACCAGGAGGTGTTACGAACAAGTAACGCACAGGAAGGCTGGCTTCTGAACACCATATTTAATAAAAAGCTATTATTTTCGGTCCCATTAAGAGATACGACAGCATGGATAGACATTCATGAATGCCTGCGCATGTTACTGAAAGAGGCAGGATAGCTTGCTCAAGACCACGGAAAATTTAATAGATCCATCAACTTGTAATAAAGTCATCAGTGTAGCATCTGGTCGCAGTTTCTCACTTTTCTCTTATATCACATAACTCACGTGGATGACGAAGATATGCAGACCAGCAGACGTTGCATGAGTCATTTTCTGGGAGACACATAGGGAAAGTGAAAGCTAGATTTGCCACAGCGAATAAGGCAAAACATCTGACTGAAGAATGATGAAACTGTTAACGTGTGCTCTACTCCAGACAAGACGTGATCATCATATGATACTGGATCTGTGAACTACACATGCATCAATTGATCAATCTTAGACACATATGTTTACAACTACACATGCATCAATTGATCAATCTTAGACACATATGTTTACAACTACACATGCATCAATTGATCAATCTTAGACACATATGTTTACAACTACACATGCATCAATTGATCAATCTTAGACACATATGTTTACAACTACACATGCATCAATTGATCAATCTTAGACACATATGTTTACAACTACACATGCATACAAACATCAATCTTAGACACATATGTTTACAACTACACATGCATACAAACATCAATCTTAGACACATATGTTTACAACTACACATGCATCAATTGATCAATCTTAGACAAATATGTTTACAACTACACATGCATCAATTGATCAATCTTAGACACATATGTTTACAACTACACATGCATACAAACATCAATCTTAGACACATATGTTTACAACTACACATGCATACAAACATCAATCTTAGACACATATGTTTACAACTACACATGCATCAATTGATCAATCTTAGACACATATGTTTACAACTACACATGCATACAAACATCAATCTTAGACACATATGTTTACAACTACACATGCATACAAACATCAATCTTAGACACATATGTTTACAACTACACATGCATCAATTGATCAATCTTAGACACATATGTTTACAACTACACATGCATCAATTGATCAATCTTAGACACATATGTTTACAACTACACATGCATACAAACATCAATCTTAGACACATATGTTTACAACTACACATGCATACAAACATCAATCTTAGACACATATGTTTACAACTACACATGCATCAATTGATAAATCTTAGACACATATGTTTACAACTACACATGCATACAAACATCAATCTTAGACACATATGTTTACAACTACACATGCATACAAACATCAATCTTAGACACATATGTTTACAACTACACATGCATCAATTGATCAATCTTAGACACATATGTTTACAACTACACATGCATCAATTGATCAATCTTAGACACATATGTTTACAACTACACATGCATACAAACATCAATCTTAGACACATATGTTTACAACTACACATGCTTACAAACATCAATCTTAGACACATATGTTTACAACTACACATGCATCAATTGATCAATCTTAGACACATATGTTTACAACTACACATGCATACAAACATCAATCTTAGACACATATGTTTACAACTACACATGCATACAAACATCAATCTTAGACACATATGTTTACAACTACACATGCATACAAACATCAATCTTAGACACATATGTTTACAACTACACATGCATACAAACATCAATCTTAGACACATATGTTTACAAATACACATGCATACAAACATCAATCGTAGACCCATCTTCTCATAGCTTAGACACATATGTCTATAATTAAACATGCATCAATAAATCAATCTTAGCCACATATGTCTATGACTAAACACGCATCCATAAACCAATCTTAGACCCATATGTCTATAATTAAACACGCATCCATAAACCAATCTTAGCCACATATGCCTATAATTAAACACGCATCCATAAACCAATCTTAGCCACATATGCCTATAATTAAACACGCATCCATAAACCAATCTTAGACACATATGTCTATAACTAAAAACGCATCCATAACCAATCTTAGCCACATATGAATATAATTAAACACGAATCCATAAACCAATCTTAGACCCCTATGTCCATAATTAAACTCGCATCCATAAACCAATCTTAGCCACATATGTCTATAATTAAACACGCATAAACCAAGCTTAGACACATATGTCTACAAGTAAACATGTATCCATACACCAAACTTAGACACACATGTCTACAACAAAACATGCATAAACCAAAGGAACACACATATGTCTACAACTAAATATACATCCAAACACCAAACTTAGACACATATGTCTTCAACTAAACACGCATCCAAACATAAAGCTTAGACACATATGTCTACAACTAAACATACATCCATGTACCAAAACTTAGACACATATGTCTACACTGTCTTGAATATGCAGGTGTCACTTTCACCGCCAGTCACACACAGATTGAGAGTCTCTAGAGAATTCAAAACGAATCGATGCCGAACATCCTTTGTTGCACAAGGGACACACCCTGTGTGGCTAGGCTATTTCTCCTTGATTTTCCGAGCATATCTCATAGAATGGATATGTGTCGTGCCCGTGTATACTTTAGCGAACTCCCACGTGTTAAGGGAAGCACGCACAACAGAGGCAAATCGTGGATGGGTCGGACCAAGGATATCGTTAACAAATGCATATGCCGCAGACGACATAACTCCTGACGCGGAATGGATACCTTTTCCCACGGTCTTTCAAGAGACAGTCAAGACAGCAATTACACTTAATAGAGAGTGCAGGGAACTCTGCCCCGTGAACGCTGATGGTGAAGTCAAGGCACTACTCTGCGAGAATACCGATGACACAGATGATGTGATTTACATGGACGGGTCGATCATCCGTCACCATCGATGCACATGGGCCCTTACTGCCAGATGAAAAGGAAGAACCGTATACGTCGCCAGTAGTGCTTTTACCGCAAAAACAAGCAGCCTAACAATGGAAGTATTCGCAGTAACGCACACACTTAACTGGCTGAAATCGCAACCATATTCCCATGTGTGCATACTAGTGACCCTCTGAATATGTTTCAGAAAGTTGAAACATGTAATGTTCGTAGGGAATATGTGGAGTCATTAGAGAGAGAAAAAACCGCAGTCATCACAACGAAAATGCACATTTATTTTTGTCCCCGGAAACGCGGGCCAGGAGGGAAACGAACGAGCCGTCCAATTAGCTAGCTTCTCCACCACAACAGACGTCAAGCCTATGAACGAAGTGGACATACTCTTTGCTTTCCGTGAATCCTCACGATCAAGGGATTTTGAGATGAATGAACATGAGTCAATGTCAAGAATGCGCGAATTGGGATGATAATGGGAGCGGTCCGTAGAGAACCCCTGACAAAGATTTAAAAAATAGCAGTGAACCAACATAGTCCTGTAACCACCAGCCGTTATACTCTGAAACATTTTCCGAAGCACAGATCTGAGCACCTATGGACGTGTCCGGTGTGCGAAGAGAGTTGTGAACAGACCAAATACATAAATTATATATTCTGATATATAATCATATATCAACTGCCATTATATGACAGGGGCACAATCTGAAGATTATCATCAAGAAAACGCAAACAACAAACAAAAAATGGTTGATAAAGACCAATGCTGACACATCATCAACAACAATCAGCACTCAATAAAAAATGATCATATCAAGTGGGAAACAACTTGGAATATCACATATTCAAAAGAAAGAGATGTGTTACTGGGAACCAATTTAAATAAGAGAACTGTATGAATGCCTCAGAAATAGAAAATGGAGTCAAAATGTTGAGCGTACATTTCAGTCACGAGGACATTAGCAAAGACAAGCTTGGGAGGGGGATATATATATATATATATTTCATATTTTTTCAGTATATATATGTATACATACACATGCAATTATTCTTGTACTCGAATATGGATCAACAATCAGTATGCCCTAGAAAAATAAACAATCATGCTCTTCGTATTCTCACAGTTGAGGTAGGTACACTTGTTCAGAAAGATATATATTAAGAGACACACATTTTGGGAGAACTGAGGAGCGTTCAAAAACTGCAGCTTGTATCAAGAATATGGGACTAGTTATGTAGACTTTTTGATTAAACTGTATGGGCACATTGAGGCGTTTACACCAACATTTATCAAGAGTATCAGCCCTTATGTTGGACATGTTAAATGTATGGGCCCATTGATGTGCTTTTCATACAGCAAATGTAACAAGAAAACATGGCTTACTGTGTAGGTATATTAAAATATACTGGAGACCTGAACAACTTTCAAATAAGCTTCATTTATCAAGTTAAACTGGTTTGATGTGTAATCATGTTAAATTACAATCACGGAGAAGTACTAGCTCAGTGAGAATTGAGTGTTATTTGGTGTGGAGGTTGTGAAAGCATCTGGTTCAAATCTAGCTTTCTTGATTATAAAGTGTCGCTCTATTATGATGTGTACACGTTCAGCGAAATCAGTTATAATTATGCCTAGGATGTATTGCCACCATATATCGACTTATGCGATAATTTAATATGTCCATACATGTCAATTATTGTGCAATTGTTAAGCAATACTTGCTGGCAATGTTCAAACTCCACACTTCACAGTTGTGGTAATGAACAACCGATTTCTTACCTTAACGTTCATCTCGGAAAACGCCAATAATTTTTTTGTTTGTTTTTTTCCCGTACACTTTCGTAGGAATCCGGTGAGAAGATGGAGATAACCACATTAGGATGTGCACATTTCCATTGATGATATCATTGACACGAAGTTACCTTCTCCTGATTACATTCCTGCCAATTAACGTTCTTGGTCAAGGTAGATGTTAAGCTTTACTTATAACATTGTCTAACGACACCTGATATTGTATTTTTAAAATGTATGAAGGATAGTTTACTGTGAATATACAATCCAAGAATAGAGTGTAATAACCTCCGTTATAAATGTGCCATCTATTAATTACGCTGGACGTAACTTCACATTGTATATATGTATATTATTTATATTATGTATGTATAAATATATAAAATTGAATGGTATCACATGCAATTTTCAGTTGATATGTTAAATAGTTAACCGACCGTGTGTTGCGGTGCCCGAAAGGGGAGCAAAGAATAGCAACACTGATTACCTTCCACGCAAGTCGTAAAAGGCGGATAAGGAGGTAATGGGATGCGTTGACTGTCCCATCCCATATAGGGCCAGTGACCCAAAACCATGCTGAAGTCGGATGTATCAGACCGCAAGGCGCAGATATCGCAGCAATGCTGTAATCCATGACACAGTGCATTCTGTTCTCCGGACTACATCCTGCTAATCTGCAGGAGTTTGAGAAAGAACGCAGAAGAAGAAAAAAGTAATAGTTTAACATGTTCCGTTGAAATGGAAATGTTTGTGTGATGTTCACGAATATGACCATTTAGTACAACTGAGATGATGGCGAAGATACTGACGTCTGAGTGCGCCTGGATATGACTAATGAATCACATGTGTGAACGAACTTATTTACTGTACTCTGATGTGTGGGAAAAGGATGTAGGATATTGTGTCAATCTTGTATATCTTGTAACATGTTGTGTAGCATAACGTCTGAGGAACTCTGAAGCTGCATCACCTTTATTTATTCTTCAATATCATTCGGAACTTTCTTCCGAAAGACTATGCCTTTGAATTTGTTTTCTGTTGAAGATGGGCAGTTAACTTATGGATGTACTGCCTTTAAAAACGCGTCTTTTGCCATCGAAAATTTAGGGAGCATGTTTGAAATTCTCCACATATCAGTTGTCGATTGACAGACGATGTTCTCCCACGCAAATAATGTGTTGCATGGAGGAAAAGACACATTGATAGCAATGTCATACACTATCAAACATATTAAACCATATCAAACTACTGTTTATTGGCCTTAAAAAGAATTTTCTGTTCGTTTTCGCACTTACCGTTAAGCGTAGGTATGGATGTCCCAGGTGTGGTTCCAAGGGCAGATGTTTCATGCTAGTTGCTTTGAGTCCATGTTTGTTCATTGTTGTATTTGTGTTTTCTACCCACATCATTTTGATGTATCCTTGAATATATATCCGTTATTCTTTTGGTATTTGGTTTTAGTTCATTAGCATAATGTATCCGAAGCATTTTACGTACTTTCTTTCGATGTATGTAACACATGATAATAAATCTAACAATAATACTCATTTCTTCATTTCTTAATTTATCTTATTTAGTAATCATTGCAGCTTTCCGTACACATCTCACTTCGTACGCAACAATTTTATTCTTCTGCGAAAAGGCTAAATATCATATTTGACATTGTGTGGACCAGACTGATATATATATATAACAAGTGTAAATATTATATGTCGTTTAATTTCTATCTTGATCTTCAGTTGCAGACCTATTGGTAAATATTAGTAAGTCACTGTTTACTTTCGGAAATCATGTGTCCATTTCTCTGTATAGAATTTAATTTACGAAAGACTATTGCGATAACATTTAAATAATTTTTCATGATTCACTTTAAATCTATTAACGTGTATCAATCATCCGACATGTTTCTGAATGATGACAGGATCTACGTTCTGTAATGTGGTTTAGTTATTGAACCACTAATCATTCTAAAATGAGAGCGAGTGTTGCTATTCATGAAATACTTGACAGTCACACGAATCATTCAACTAATAAATGTAAATGAATAACTCTCCACTAATACTCTACATACACAAAGTAATACTCAATTCGATATTTGTGAGCTTGAACGACGACACTTTGAGTTACCTCAGGATTTGGTAAATGTCATCTTACTAATGCACTAACAAGTGATGGAAAACCATATAAGAATCAAAGCCCACTGAACTGCACCAATCTTACAGTCTCAATAGAACACTCATCCTCCACAATTTAATGTCATACATCTGTATGCACCGTTTCCACTCAACAATACCTCCTGTAAAATGCCACCTGTTTGCCCATCTGTACATGGCATGTATCCGAGCTGTTATATAAGCTCAAGTGACTTTTGGGAAATGTGGTTGATATTGTTGATACCGTACTGATATCACTAGAAGAGAGCCAGTGCTGATATTTTATGTTTATATTACCTGCTAATAGTATGTGCTGCTATCCCGTGTTCGGCTGAACGTGTAAGAAACATGCCTGCATGAATATCAATAAATAAAACCCATAACCCTTCAGGGTCGTAGGGGTACCACATTGGAAGCTTCAGCACACAGAGTCCTCCAGCGAATTATATCCTCAGCGATGCGGATGAGTGTGGAAATATCTAGCCCTGTCCATTCCTTGATGTTGTCTGTCCATGTCTTTATTTGTCCTCCTCTGCTTCTTCCACCCTCGACAGTTCCCTGCAGTATTGTTTTTGACAAGGAATCTTACCTGCATACATGTCCAAACCATGCTAGTTTTCGTCGTTTCACTATTGAAAGAAATGGCTCCTGGACACCTGCACACATCTCTACTTTATTTCTTACGTACACATTGGTATTATGATCCCTATAGGAAATTCGTAGAATTCTTCTGTAGCATTTATACTCGAAAGCCTGTAATCTTCTCTCCATGTCCGCAGTGAGTGTCCAACTCTCACAACCATACAACACAACGGAAAGCACCAGCGATCTATACAGTTTGATTTTCACTCCAACACTGATGTTGCTTTTCCAAATCACAGTTAGCCTTGACAAGGACGCTAAAGCCATCTCCAGCATAATTTTTAGTTCTGCTTTGCATTCAGCATCGCTGCATATACTGGATCCGAGGTATTTGAAGGTATTCACTTCTTCAAGCTTATGTCCATTCATCATGATATTAGTCTGGTTTTCTGTGTCTCTGCTGTTTACCAAGATTTTGCTCTTATCTGAATTGATTTCCATTCCGTACTTGCTGGTAACTTTTTCTAACTTTGATGTTAATTCTTGCAATGATTGTTCTGACCCAGCTATAAGATCAATATCATCAGCGAAACGCAAGTTGCAAATAGGGTGACCTCCGATCGATATAGACGTGTTGTAGTCACGCAATGTCTCTTGTATGATGTGCTCTAAGTATATGTTAAAAAGTACTGGGGACATTATGCATCCCTGTCGAACTCCCACAGTTGTTTTGAAGAACTCTCTAATTGTATTGTGTGACAAGACAGCACTATTTTCATTTTCGTACAGAGCTTCAATAATGTCTAATATTGTGGTGTCAAAATTAAATTTCCTCAGTATGTGCCACAGACCATCATGCCAAACACGATCAAAGGCCTTTGTAAAGTCAATGAAGTTGTGGTATAGATTACGTTGGTCCTGAATATGTTTTTCGATTAGTGTTCTGATGTTAAATATTTGTTCAACAGTGCTTCTGTTTGCTCTGAAGCCAGCTTGTTCTTCTGCAATTATTTCTTCTGACTTGTCTTTTATTCTGTTAAGTAGTATTTTGAGCATCACTTTACTGGGGTGTGTTATAAGGCTAATTGTTCTGTAATTTGTACACACTTTCAAATTTCCTTTCTTAGGGATTGGTATTATTAGTGATTGTGTCCACTCAGTGGGCCATTGTTTTGTGTTCCATATATTTTGGCATATTTTGGTCATAATATTTACCACATTAATGCCCCCGTATTTCAACAATTATGCTGGAATGTTGTCTAAAGCAGGTGACTTCCCTCCTTTCAATGTTCGTATGGCCTCTTTTATTTCATCTACTAGAATTTCTGCATTTCCTATTTCTCTGTTGTTTAGTTCAGAATTATGTACTATCGTGTAGTCAGGATTACACTTGCAGTTATACAGCTCCTTGCAATACTCTGTTCATCTTTTCACTATATATGTTGTTTCATTGAGTATCTTTCCGTGTTTGTCTTGTATTGTAGATATCTTTGGTCTATTTGACTGTGTTATCTTTCTTAGAGTGTCGTATGCTACCTTGCTGTTTCCGCGTTTAATACCTTCATTGATGGTTTCGCATTTTTCCTCTAGCCACACTTCTTGTGCTTTTTTCATTTTCCTTCTGATGTTTTTGTTTATTTTGCTATATTGTCCTGACATTTCAGGGGCCTCTTTATTAATCTTTTTCATTTCCCTCCGTTCGTCACACAATTTTAGGATGTCATCTGTTACCCAAGGTTTGTGTGTTATTCTTCTTGTCCCTAGTATTTCAGTTGCTGATTCTAATAAAGTTCCTTTCATGGTTTCTGTGAGAGAGTTAACATCTTCATTTACAAGGTTTAGAGCTGCAAATTTTTCTCCCACTGTTGCCTCAAATATCTCTGCTATTTCTGGATCTTTCAATTTTTCTAAATTAAATATTAATCGTGTGCATTTGTTTTGCGTATGATTCTTTTTTAGCTTAATTTTAATCGTCAATAGAACCATATCATGGTCACTACCGATGTCTGCTCCTGGAAAAGTTCTTGTTTGTGCTTTGTTTATGCTGGACTTGAATTTTCTCGGTGTAAGAATGACATAAATTTGATTATGTATGTCTGTTTTGGAGCATGCCACGTTGTTCTTCTGGAAAGCATGTGTGGGAATAATGTATTTGCAAGAGTAAATTTAAATTTATTGGCAAAATCCAATAGTCTTAGTCCTCGTTCATTCGTTTCTCCTGTTCCAAATTTCCCTACTGTACCGGCCCATTGATCATAAGCATCAGGTCCTACTTTTGCGTTCCAATCGCCTAGTACTATTAATATATCTTTTTGGGGGATCTCCTTTATTGTGTCTCTAGTGTTTCGTAAAATGCGTCTATTTCCTCTTCGTCATAATCGGCAGTTGGGGCATAAACTTGAATTATGGTGATATTTTTGTGTTTAGCTGCTACACGTATTGTTATAAGTCTGCTGTTTATAGGGGTGCAACTAATGATAGATTTAACTTTCTCTTTGTTTTCTCCACACTCCATGTTGGTGTTTTGTTTCATCTCCGCTATACCATATTTTGTGCCCGTCATCCGTTGTTGTTTCACCAAATCCCGTCTACCTTATCTCTGCCATGCCCATTATGTCCCATGTATAATTGTTTAATTCGTGTGTAAGTTCGCTGACCTTGCCGCATGCGTATAGCGTGCGCACATTCCATGTGCCGATAACACAGTTTTCGGTAAGTTTAAGAGCTTTGTTCTGTATTCTCTGTGTGTGATTATCCATTGTAGTATTTCAGTGGGCAAAAGGATTAGCTAGTGGTGCCCATCTCCTCTCCAGCTGTCCTTCTGATGTGGTTATATAGATGTGTTTTCTCTCTCCATCTCCATTGCACTTTTCTGATGTTGACACTACATCACATTTGAACTTCGCGCTGAGCGCATGAATATGCAATACACTTAATACAACAAATATTAAATTCAACATAGTTTATCACACACAGACACCAACAAAAAAGCAACCCGACAACGACATTCTTCTGATATATAATACACACTTTATTTATGAATACACTAACAAGTTCAAATATAATACACTATATAAATGTTTCATTTGTGACTAAAATAACGAGATAATAAAATATGCCTCGTTAAATGACTTCACTCTTCTTAAGTTAACATAGGACTTGTTATGCGACCTCTATTGATGAAAGTTGCTGGTAATAAAATTTAGACTATTTCGGTTCTTTATCGTGGGTGTGTCTATGATTTTGTAAACAACTGTTAAATTGGATAAAAAAGGATCTTGACTATACTTGTGGGGTATGGGCTTCATCTGATATATGGCCCAACAGAGAATATGTCCATAATCCAAACTTCTTGTACAACATGTTAGAAGTTAGTGAGACTATACCTAGACCCTTTTTTGTTATGTGTGCTATATTAACAGACCTAACTCAGTCACTTCAAATGTGTACTCTATCAATACTACGTATTTGGTGTATAACAGGTAATATTTAACCTTTTTAAAAATGGCCCTTGCCAATTCAATTATTTAACAATAGGTGATAAGATAGGTAAAGTTCGTACAATTTATTTACCACGATGTTCATGCTCATGGGTGTGAGATATCAATGGTGGCACGGCGTTTTCTCTGTTCAGAATGACTAGGGCTTTCATTTGTGAAATATATCAAGTTGGTAGAATAAATATGTTTAATCTCCACTCAATTGTGGATAAAGTCCAACTTCAGAAACATCGAATATATTCATATCCAAATTTCACAACACACTAAATAATTTTGTTGTAACAATTGCAAAACTCTTACATAACTGTCTCTATATATTTATACATTCGGAACCCGCCAGGATCGTAGAGGTACCGTATTATATGCATTAACATAAAAACAAAATGTCACCTAATGCCTAAACAATGCACGTCCTGGCATCTATGTCACATATTTTGCTTCTATGATTTCCATTATCTTGAAATATCAGGCTAGGGGTAAATTTCAGAGTAGAAATTGTGACTTTATATCACATGCTTCAAAGTAGGTGTCAGTATTGATTGATAAATTACACAGAACGTGAGTATTATCTGTGGTATCAATTTCTATAAGAATCAACTTGCGCGAACTGGTTTCAAGTGACGAATCTGTGCGCTGGCCATTCCCTGTAACCACACTATTGGTTGTGTGGCTGCTCTACCACGTGGTGCCACAGCAATCCACTGGTAGTTTTTTTGTTATATTAGATATGCAGCCTCATTATATCGTGTCATTGCATAACCACTGCACGACCTGCACACGCTCTGTACGACCAGTATTTTGTTATTTAAACTATATAAAAATAAGCGGCCAACGCAATCGCTCGGTATCGCCGCAACAAGTAATTTGTTCTCTGAAAAATATAAACGCAACCGGTTGCGTCACTGAGTTGCTGAAACAATACTACTCATATCGTGCAAGATAACTACGTAGTTATCTTATTGATTTGGCTATGACATATAGAGTAAACGTGATTCAAAAATTCTGAATGAGATGTTCCAAGTCAAATGGCGAAAAAATACACCGGCAAAGTGTTATTCAAATTGTTAATATATGAACAATATATTGCAATTCTGCAATCGTTTGAGTACTTCCGACAAATGTAGAATAATTAATACTATTTTTCGATACTTTATCTTTGTATGTGTCTGTGTGCCTGCCTTTTCTGATGGCACCATTGGTAAATTGCCGGAAAGGCATATACATTTGCAGACAACGAAAAATCAACATAGGATTTCAAGGTTTTTCTTGCAACTGTGTGTTTTTCGAGATATCGTGATCGAGAATCTTCCTCGAACAAACAATTTAGTGGTTGCATGTCATCGTTCTTTTTAATCTACAATCCTTGGAGAGCACCCATCAGTCTACACATCCGTAGAACAATTTCGTCCAGAACATGATCACTGCAAATTTAAATCGAGAGTTTCCAGCAGGCATCAGATACCGACAGGCATACTATGTTCGTCTTAATAGACGTCTGCAGGTTCTGATCCCAAAAAATGAAGCAGTGCCATTATTGATTTACTTTATAGGAGTGATTCGACATTAACATTTAGTTGTATTTAACTTAAATTATTTAGATATACATTTGTGACATTTTATTTAGAGATTTGAATATGCAGATATGAATAAATAATATTATAAAGTATGCATGTTATTCTCGTAAACTAAACAATACTATACGTATGTCCCTTTACAACAATGATTTCTTTCATCACAACAAGTGATTTCTAGCTCAATGGTAGGTAATTATAGTTAATTAAACACTTTAAAAAAATAATTTGTTAAGTGGTATTTCCGCGTTTTCACTGCGCTCTTATATCGTTTCGTGTATGCATCTGCTCGCTTTCTTAACGCTTGTTTTGTCGTCCGCGCGTATTTCGGGTAACACTGTAACAGGTATAACGTGTACTGGAAGTACCGTCTAGAACAACTATTGCATGTACCGTATGGAACATATAATTCATAACCTTTGTATTTTTAATTTTATTTATTTTTTTACATTCGTAGTATCAGATACGTTCAAATGAAATTTGGTGAGTACATTTCTGTGACGAAAATCGAACCAATCCAATTCACACTGAAAGAACCGATTTGAAGTGTGTAATGGTGATTATTTAGGTCTCCAAAATGTATTTTGTTGTACGCGTTCTCTCGGAAAAAATAATGGAAAATGTAATTAGTAAGTATGGAATATAAATCAACACATAACGACTCAAGATCTTTTTTTTTAAATCAGAGACACATACATAGAGAATAATATGAAAATCGTGAGAAAGTAAATACTTTCAAATAACTCGGATACAATTCTTTCAGTAGTGAAACAACGGAACTGTGCATTGTTTGAACACACATGTCTACATAATTCCCTGCTAAAACAATATTACATGGAACTGTCAAAGGTGGATACTATATATGCTACAAATTAAAGCAAGAAATAGACACGTCAATATGCCACATCTCTCGATCGTATTGTTGAAGATATGCATCAGCAAAGTTTTGGTTTTTATGTTAATGCATGTAATACGGTACGTCTACGATCCTGGCGGGTTCCGAATGTATAAATATATAGAGACAGTTATGTAAGAGTTTTGCAATTGTTAAAACAAAATTTGTTAGTGTGTTGTGAAATTTGGATATGAATGTATTCAATGTTTCTGAAGTTGGAAAATTTAATGTACACAAGGAAAGACGTAACCATGATTTTGAACGAATACATGTATACCGATGTTTGTATTTAAGAATTAACTATATAGAGCACAATACTACTATATTTGTCCGACTGTATATACACAAATTTGCAGCTTATCAGGAACCACTTTTAACAGTGGTGAAACTTTGTCCGCTGGTTTGGTATGGATATATAACGAGAGACGACTCTCGCAGTCTACATTATTTTGCCAGAAACAGTTGTGAGTGGAATGATACGAGGGGTCATATACAATAATGGATAGATAATATTAAGGGGTTATTTAGGCATGATTTTTCATCAATCATCCGAATCGAATGCTTGAGATATAGATATTTCTAGAACTTTTGCAGATCTCTGAGACCCTGAGATGGTTCTATTTATGGTTCTAATTATTATTATGTAATGACATTAATCATGTATTTTAAAGTGATGTCTTGATCATTTGAATTTCACCAGGCTGCCCTAGTGAATGGTTTGGTCCTGGCTGCAGATACAGGTGTCATTGTTCTGACCAAAACACTTGTGGTCGAAGAGGAGAATGTAATGGTTCATGTATTACGAAATACTTTGGTCCGGGCTGTCAGTACAGTATGTGTGCATATGATATGTATTGTTAATTGATATATATATATATATATATATATATATATATATATATATATATATATATATATATATATATATATATATATATACTGGAGACATACAGTTGATGTGTAGTGTACCGAAGTGCTACTACAAGGCGGTTGAATAGCGATATATATAAGTTCAAATGTGACACACAAAGGAAATATACACAAAAAAAGAAAATATACAAAAGCATACCCGAATACATGTGCAAGCGAGACAGAAATGACGGAACAACGCAATATTATGCGGTAGCGCTCATTCTTTCCTAAAGTGTTCAGAGTGCCAGATTTAGATATATATATATATTTCATCTGAACATGTTTTGTTAATATGATGACCTAATATGATGTCTAACTTCTTCAAACAAATCATAGTTTATGCTGAAAAGACAGGCCGACGTATTTGAAACTGATAACTCGGTATAGTTTTATTTTGGTGATACAGATTGATGACGTTCTAGTTGTTCTGTCACGTCTCGCAATCTTTGTCTAACTTGCATTCATAATGAAGTTGTATTCTGCGCTACGTTCGTAGTTTTATATTACGAGGCCGCTAGAAACATATTATTGCTGTTTGACATCGTTGTTGTATCATCGACACATCTTATAAATGTGGTATCTCGTATTCACATATTTTGAGTGGGTCCATCATTTTGTGCTGCTGGTCCTTTATAATAACCATCATTACTATTTTCTCTATAAGCATACATACCAGAGATTTATGATGATATGACAATTCATTTTCTGACTCTTTGTTCTGTACTGAACCAACCATATGTTTTACCATCTACTGTTACTGCTGCGTTGGGATATTGGTACATTTTCACGATGAATCAAATTACGTGTAGAAAGCACGCGAAATCTGTTATGGCATTCCAGAAGTTCATGATGTTTTACACACTTGAAGGAAGTAGTATAATTAACCTTATTGAAACCAACTGTGTAGACATCATTACTAAATTATCTTCATTTTTTGCGATAGTTCACATATTAATCATATAACTCTTTTTAATAATGATGGCAAGTGATTTGTTTCTCGTCGTGATTGATCACATTAAAATACATACCAGATTGTGAAATATTGAAAGACAACATGACATATTATTCGCAGAACAGTCTTAGGTGTCAACAGCATAAACAAACTCCACACAGTAGCATAACATCGCTTCAACTGCACTGCTCTGGTTTCTTCCCTCCGTATAAAGTGATGAAGGAACATATGCACATTGATTGATAGCTGATCGGGGCAATGGTTCTGATACACGTTATTGCATACTGTTACATAAAAATTCCGTGGAAGCTGTATGCACACCTTCCTGTTCTTCATTCATCGTTCTTCAGTCGGAGCTAGAAGCAAATATAGACGTGGCGCTTTTCTTCTTCATTGTTCTTCATTCGGAGATAGAAACAAATATAGACGTGTCACTTTTCTTCTTCATCATTCTTCAGTTGGAGATAGAAACAAATATAGACGTATCACTTTTCTTCTTCATCATTCTTCAGTCGGAGATAGAAGCAAATATAGACGTGTCACTTTTCTTCTTCATCGTTCTTCATTTCACGTCACGAACATATATATATATATATATATATATATATATATATATATATATATATATATATATATATATATATATATATATATATACATTTCCATCTTTTTCGTTGTCGTTCTTCAGACGGAGTCATAAGCAGAAGTAGATGTCTTCTTTCTCATCTTCGTTGTTTTTCAATGAAAGGCATCCACACACACACATACACACAGATGTATATACGAGGGGGAGTCAATAAGTAAGTCACAAATTGATGTTGGATGGCAGGAAAATGCAGTAGGTGGTTTCTAAAGCTGTTTATAGTTGATATCATCATAGAACTTTATGTTTATGTTCGCTAGATGGCGCTAGCTGTACCTTGCGCATGCGCAGCACAAAAAACAAAATGGCTACTGTACTTACAGAGTGTACAATCAATGAACAACGTGCTGTTGTGCGTTTTTTATGGGCATAAGGACTGCCTGCAAAAGACATTCATAAAGAAATGCTTCCTGTTTATGCTGACAATTGTTTGTCCCGTAAAGCGGTGCACAGCTGGGTAAAAAAATTTTCTCAGGGACGCTCTAAAATTGTTGACGAAATCCGATCTGGTCGTGCTGTTGAAATTGCAACAGAGGCATCTGTGCAGCGGGTTGAGGAGATGATTCGAGGTGACAGACGAGTAACGATAGACGCTGTAGCAGCTGCAATAGGGTGCTCACATGGTTCAGCATACAGCATCATGCATGACCGATTGAAATTTAAGAAAGTGTGTTCAAGGTGGGTGCCCAAACAATTGACGGACGAACACAAAATGAACCGATTAGGCTTGTCATTGGAGCATCTCTGTCAATACGCAAATGAAGGAGAAGACATGATGAACAGGATTATTACTGGGGACGAATCATGGGTGCATCACTACCAGCCTGAATCAAAGCGTGCTTCAATGCAATGGAAACATCCTTCTTCGCCTTGTGTCCAAAAATTCAAGGTTACACCATCAGCAGGGAAGGTTATGCTGACAGTGTTCTGGGATTGTCAAGGAGTGCTTTTAACCAATTTCAAAAAGAAAGGTGACAATGTGAATTCTGAATCATACTGTGAAGTTCTATCAGTGCTTCGGGATGCAATTCGAAGAAAACGTCCAGGGCTGCTGACTAGAGGAGTGCTACTCCTTCATGACAATGCTAGACCACATACGGCTCGATTAACTCAGGAGAAAATAAAAAAATCTTGGTTGGAAAATTCTGGAACATCCTCCTTACAGCCCCGATTTAGCCCCTAGTGATTTTCACCTTTTTGGTCCACTAAAAACCCACCTTGGCGGGAAGCATTTCGCGACTGACGCAGAAGTTGAATGTGAAGTGAAAATGTGGCTTAAAAAGCAGAGCACGCAGTTCTACGCAGCAGGTTTGGGAGGACTCATAAAACGATGGGATAAATGCATCAATGTTGGTGGAAATTATGTTGAGAAGTAAAGGGATAATGTATGTGTAAAAATAAACAGTTTTCAGGTTTTTATCGTCTTCAGTTTTTTTCTAAAGAGCCATTTGTGACTTACTTATTGACTCCCCCTCGTATATATATATGTATATATATATATATATGTGTGTGTGTGTGTGTGAAATATATGAATATATGTGATATATATTTACCTCTTCTTCTTCATAGTTCTTTTACATATTGTTGACATGGTCATATGATAGTGTCCCCAACTCTAAATACCCCATGAGTGTGTTACTGTTTGAGTGAGACTGCTGTCATCTGATCATAATATAATATTAATGGTTGTTATTTTAACTCACGCTTGTAGTTGACATCGTCCTAATGGATGCATGTTTGAGATGTGTTCCTTAATATGACCATGGATGATTTGATTATGGGCTTGCTTGTTTAGGAAAATGATGCAT